>JAPMUY010005945.1:127500-252500 GCA_026901105.3 Galaxias olidus
CAACAGATCTATGCAGTCATCTTTCATATCGACATTTCAACCCAGGCGATTAAGATGCGCCTCTTATAGCTCGCGACCGAAACAGCCGCGAGTCTGTCGACCATCATGACTGATGATTTCAGGGGTTGTCATTAATGATAACGGTGTTCAGAGTAAGAGTTGCAAAAAATATATTTTTCATATGCCTTATATAATTTGCTATGTATATTTAACAGGGATTGAGATTACTCTTGCAAAGTAAAGCACAATCCAAATAAATTGTATTATCATTAATAATACATTTAATAACTTGCTGGGATATATGCAAATATATTACTTCAATGGCCTATCAGGATAGCAGTAACGATGACTATTACTTCACGCGGTCAAGAGTCAGGTGACGTCTTCAGTGTGTTAATTCAATTGTTCTTGAGTAAACTTGAATGTCTAAGTGGCATTGACTTATATGTTTTGCTTGATCAGTTGAGCAGGTTCCAACTTGAAATAACAAGTTGACTCAGTGTTTTCTTTATTTTAGTACAACTAACTTATTAAAACCAGGTGAACTAACCAAAAGGCCAAATAATTTTTGACAGTGTATAGATGTACTGCTACTGTGGTTAAGGGGTGTGGACTGTCACTCAGGGTTTGGAGCAGATCTGAAGCACAGGTTATACACACACACACACACACACACACACACACACACACACACACACACACACACACACACACACACACACACACACACACACACACACACACACACACACACACACACACAATGCTTTTGGAGTGCCCCTTCCAGTTGGGTGAGATGGTGTTTTACTTAGTTAGTAAGGAGTCTTCACAAAAATACGCCTTAAAGAGAGAGATGCCAGTATTAAACTATATGGAGTCATGCATATTCCAGAATCTGAACACACAGACCAGAGGAAAGCTGCAATAATAATAGGTTATCTGACCTATTTATGTATGAAAGAAATGTTTTTACCCATTGAGTTTATGTTACATTACATCTAACCAACCAGTCCTATGTGGATTATGTATTTGCACATGCTTAAACTGTATCCATTGTTAAACAAGTGTAAAAGAAAAGTTAGCCAGTGACAAGGGCTGTCGTTATTCTGCCATTACCGAAACATTGATCAAATGTAAACTACAAATCAAGATTTTAAAAATCTTTTAGTTTCACATCAAAGATTCATAGAGAGAGTGACTGAAAGAGAGAGAGATAGATAGAGAGAGAGAGAGAGAGAGAGAGAGAGAGACAGAGAGAGAGAGAGAGAGAGAGAGAGAGAGAGAGAGAGAGAGAGAGAGAGAGAGAGAGCGAGAGACAGAGAGAGAGAGAGCAAGAGACAGATAGAGACAGAGAGAGAGCGAGAGACAGATAGACAAAGAGCGAGAGAGAGACAGAGAGGGGGAGAGAGAGAGAGACAGAGAGGGAGAGACAGAGAGAGAGAGAGACAGAGAGGGAGAGACAGAGAGGGGGAGAGAGAGAGAGACAGAGAGGGAGAGACAGAGAGGGGGAGAGAGAGAGAGACAGAGAGGGAGAGACAGTGACAGAGAGAGGGGGGGGGGGGTAGCTGTACTTGAACACTCACCACCACCACAAATAAATGAGTGTGATTCATCACTTCCTTCCCATTGAGCATGAATAGTGCAAGAGCACAGGGTGTAAACTCCAAGTTACAGTAGAGAACGCCCAGTCCTCCACCCCTGCTGTATTATTGCACGTGTGTGTGTGTGTGTGTGTGTGTGTGCATGTGTGTGTGTGTGTGAAAGAGACAGTAGGTGGACTCAGGCGTGTGTGTTTGTGTACTTGTGTGAGTCCAAATGTGCATGTGTGTGCAATTCAGCCTACTGTGTGTGTGTGTGTACTGTACATGGACCTACAGCTAATGATGTGTGTAATCTGTGTGTTGTATGATAGGTTGTGTATGTGGTGAAGGACCTCCAACAGCTCTGCTCTCGACCTCTGGTGCCATCTGCCAGTGACAGGGCAGAAATGCAAATAAGCCGCAGCCCCGTAATACACCAGGGCCAGCTCCCTCCATTAGAGCAGCATACACAACTTAACTAGGTCAGACGGACCAGCAGCCAGCTGTGTGTGTTTGCGCGCGTGTGTGTGTGTGTGTGTGTGTGTGTGTGTGTGTGCGTGTGCGACGCCAGTCTCTTTGTGAAGAGAGACGGCTGTACATGTGCGTGTGTGGGGGATGGGGGTTAGTTGAGTGGCTTCTCCAGCATAGGGACCTCCTAATATCTTTGCTGTCTGTTCATAAAGCCTTAGTGACTGACTGTACCATCACAGAGGCAGAGGGAAGACTGGCCTTGTGTAGCCTTGTAGAAAGATCCCTTACTGAGGGCACGGTCTCCCAATGGGTGCTTAGCCTCTTTGACGAGGTAAGAGGCCTGCGCGACAAACAAGTACTCTTATCGGCAGACTGAAATTAGACCACAGCCGCCACACACAACTGATAGGGAGCGCATTAAAGTCCCGAACAACGGACCGCCGGGGAGGGATGATGCAACGTGGGGGCAACACTGGCGTCATGCAGACAGACGCGTCCTCTCTCATATCACGGCGACGCCTCTGAATTATAAATGAGGCTGTGTGCACCTCTCCTTTGCGATAAAGCTCCCCTTCAGCCTCACAAGATTTGTTTGTAACCCTGATGCAGCACCTCCTGTACGCCTATGCATTTCTTGTTTTATTTTTATGCTTCTATAAGAACTACTGTTGTTGTTGGTTTCCAGCTAAGGGGATGGGACCATAACCTGCATTAGAACCACTGTCCTTGGTAGAATGAATATGTTTCATGGTCAGGGAATAGGTGGGAAGAGAGCATCCCCACTCGGGAACACTGGAAAATCCATTGTTACTTTCACTAGTGAGTGAAGCAAAATACCATACGAACACTACAATACAATCAATACTCTCAGGCTAAAGTAAACCCTGCTGTGTAGACGTGCTCTGATGTGCTATGAGGCCAGCATGGCAGCGTCATTCTCTTCAATTCTCAGTTTTACGTTTTTGATTTGATTACCTATTTATTAGTTCATGTTATTTGTTTTAACTCCAAAGCTTCCTTCCGTTTGTAAAGTGTCATTGGGTTCTTGAAAGGCGCTCTCCAATGAAAGTTATTATTACTCCACTATGGGGCCACTCTTTGGCCCTCAAGCTAGCTGTTCCCTGCTCCTCTAACTGATTTCAGAAGATTGTAAATGTAGTCAGCAGGGAGACTCATGATTTCGTTTCCTGTAGTCACTGTGTTCTTCTATGGGGCATTCGACTGCTCTCCCAGGTGCCTGCAGGAACTACGAATCCCTGGGCTCTGTTTCTGTAAAGTGTGTGCCTGCATGTTCCCACAAATGCATGTGGATGCCATTTGTGTTTTACATGCATGCTCGTGTGTGCGCACATACATAGTGTGAGATGAGCTGAGAAGGTGATGTGAGGCGAAGAGGTTAATAATTTCCAGGCTAGTGGGTGGGTGGTGATAGCTGCGTGTGTGTGGATGCATGTGAAGGCAAACACACACACACACACACACACACACACACACACACACACGCCTATGTTATTTTTGTGTGTGTCTGTGTAGTGTGTGGGTAGAACGAAAGAAATAGCAACTGAGAAAAAAAGGAACGAGATAGGCAGAAGCAGCAGAAGCAGCAGAAGCAGCAGAAGCAGCAGATGCAGAGTGCAGAACTGAAAGTTTCATGAAAGAAAGTTGCTTAATGAAGTGATCACTTTTCCGATCGAATAAAATGCAATGCCATTGGCCATCCAGTGAGGCTGCAGCGCTAGGAGATGAGGGTTTGGGACGAGGTAAGGACAGAGAAAGGACATACTAATGACAGTCTGGGGACAGGGTCTGGAAGAGAAGGTGAAGAGAGAGAGGACACCGTGTGTGTGTGTGTGTGTGTGTGTGTGTGTGTGTGTGTGTGTGTGTGTGTGTGTGTGTGTGTGTGTGTGTGTGTGTGTGTGTGTGTGTGTGTGCGTGTGTGTGCGTGTGAAGACTGATGAAGAGAGGATAGGTAGAGGACAGCCTGAGGACAGGGTGTGTGGAGAGAGGAGAGCTGACCACGGCTTGGTCTGCCGTACTTGGCTTAGCTCATTCTGTCTCTGCTGCTGTGTTTTCAATAAGTCCCTAACCGGATTTCTCCAATACCACTACTCCCAATAAATCCATCTCTATGGGATATTCAGCCGGGATTATTGCTGTCTCTCTCTGTGCTGGCGTAACGAGTCGCCACAGCGTGGAACGAGGCATACAATTCACACTCCGCTCCATTGTCTTCTTCACCAGACAGCCCCAGAATGAATGTTCCCCTCCAAAATCCCCCTCCGCCATAGACACTCTTACCCACACGTACACTCTGCTCTAATTAGACAGACCACTGGAAGCATTGCGGGGGAAATCTCTGCACAGACACATCGTCTACTCTAGATGCTACAGCTCTATGAGTTGAATTCTCCCAATCTGGTTCGCACGTGTATGGGATAAACAGAAAATCAAGAGTGTTCAAATTGTAGTGTACAGATACTTTTTGGCTCTACCAAAACAATATTCAAAAGACATTATTGGTGCATGTGAGTGTAAGAACGGCAGCCAACACAGGCCTGATCTGTGCTCTACATCGACCAAGAATGCTCTCCCCTGAGACCTGCATCATCAGCACTGAGGTCACTTCCTGTGGTTTAGAAGCAGAATGCACCTCTTCCTGTTCTCTGTGCAAAGAAAGATCAGATTGCAAGGCAGACTGTGCCACCACTTCCCCAATCATATCTCCTAAGGGCAACTCAGGGGCAAGATACAGTTCAGGCGAGCCCTGGGAAAATGATTTAACTAAATTTAGCTATATAGTTAAAATATGCTATTAGGTATTATATCCTGTGTTTTTGAAAACTGCTTAGTCAGAGGGAGGCACCATATAATATCTGCTGTAAATGTTTCCAAATATACAATCTGGAAACAATGCCAGGAGGCCCAGATTTGGTATCAAGTTCCTGTTTCAGAACCAAATCATATGTGAATATACAGTTACTTGTGGATTTGTACCTGTAGTCTTTATTAGAGCATTGGATCTTATGTCGAACTGATCAATTGCCTTATTGGAATCTAGGGGCAGTTGAAAGACACTGGACAATGTGGCCAGCATACTGGTACGCTTCTCTATGATGACATTTTGAGTTGCATTAAAAGATTACAGTAGCTATCCTGCAAAAATAAGCTGAAATAAAGTATTGTATTTGTATAAATGTATTTTAAAGGCATCAATGTGATTGTTTTTACCAATGGGCAAGTGGCAGTACAATATTCTTAAATGAGAGCCATTGACTTGATCAGTCATTAAATTAACAGCTTCACCACAAGCTTTGTTGGCCCTCTGTAGACCTACAAACATGTTCAATATCTCGAGCAAGTCACTTTCTCCAAACCGTAGGCTATTTTTCTGAAACTTTCCCCAAGCTGATAGCAGAGCAACATAATGTATACTATTCATTAATCTCTTGCATCATATTTTAATGCAATGAATATCCTCTTCCTCCCTCGTATTTCTCTTTGAGCTGGTTTCATCCTGGAAGCTGCTACCTGCTAGTATGTCTCCCCTCTTCTCTTACCCTCTTTCTCATCTCCCAAGGGACTGTACCAGCACGGTCTCTCCCAGACAACAGTAACATACGTCTCTCTGCACCCACCCCAGTGAGCTGGGCTCTGAATAGTATTTTGAGCATGACTTTGAGCATAGCACATAGTATTTGATTAAACGTGTGGTTTCAAAGAAAGAAAGACTCCTGTCTTTTACTATCACTGTAAATTATAACAGCCGAACCATCGCCATATAGTGGCAGAGGTATTAAATAATATCAGTTGAAAGAGTATACAGCCTAGATAAAATGAGACATTAAAATACAATTTGATGTGCATGGGACACCCCATCCACATCATATTCCATTAGCCGGAAACTGAGGGTAAAAGTGGTCAGATCCTTTGGTTAGACTGTAGATGTTTAAATTTATTGTACGGTGATACAATGCCAGGGGCTCTTTAGTAAAGGTTCTATTAAAAAACATTATTCCAAATGCCAGTTAATCCTGGAAGATTTTTGCCTTCAATATAAAAGACAGGAATTATCATAAGTGAGAAAAACTGTGGGGCCCATGACTGCTTTGCTCTGAATTAAAAAAAAAAAAGGGATTATTTTAAACTGGTTGCCTAGAATACATAGATTTGTCATCTTTAGTCTATCAGTCTGGAAGTTTGACTTGGCTCTTGTGGGCTATGGGACCAGACACCAGCACAAAGCTAGCTCTACCAAGAATCACAGAGACTACAAAGGGCTGAAATTTGATACACTTGAAAAAACATCCAAATCCCACAGGAGCTCTCGTTCAAGGAAGTTCTAACTCTTCAGCCCAAAATACTTTCTTTTAAGAGAAAATATTCACCAGAGGCCTTTAGTAGAAATGCTAAAATGCTTGTTGACTCCACTTGGTGAAGATCAAACAAACATTAGATGTTATAGAGGAAAAAAGATGACACATGGTTTGTAAGTTTGTTAGAAGGAAGAAAGGAAACAAAGAATTTACTTCAAAACAAACGGTAGTTTGGCGATCTAAAGGTCCCATCCCTAGGCACGTTCCAATAGTTGGCTAGAGTGAAGCTAACAGCATTAATAACAATGGTAACAATAACAGCAACAATTATAATATGAAGTACAGTATAATGCTTCATTTTGAAAATGATATAGGAGGTGCAGTTTGTTAAATGTAAAAAGGGAGTTGAAGAGACTAATTCTTGGGACCCTGAAATCATGCCTATGGTTCCTTGACCTTTTATATTGTTAATCTAATAAGACTGGCATCCCCTGTTTAAGACCAGAAACCGGCATTAAAGACATAGCCATGCAGTAGGCTGGACCAATAGTTTTGTTGCACCTCAATCATGTAGTTTCTATGATAGAGCTACTTGCTAGGATTAGAAAATGTTTAGTCCATGAAAGGGTCACGCCAAAGTATTGTATCTTCAGAATGCTTTCGATAACATCAGCTCTTCAGCCCACAGTTTGTGGTATGAGTAGAAAAGACAAAACAGTACCATTAAATTGAACTTCACCCGCATGTGTGCTTGAAAAGCGACCAGTCCAGCTCACATCCTGTCAATGATTTTAATGATAGAAAAGACACAGACAGACGGAAATAGTTGGAGAGTTGGATAGATAGGCTTTGATTCCTCTGGATTCTCTTTTTTTCTTGTAGAAGCCATCATAGTGCAAAGCATAGTGCACTTTTCTACACAAGCCATTTACTGACTGTGCAAGTTAGGATCGCCATTGTGTAGATGTTCGCAAAGCGTTTTTGGGTGTCATTAAAGCTATATAAATAAAATGAATAATAATAATTATTATTGCTAACGTATCAAGTGTAGTGAGCAGTACAATCGATGGGAATGATTTACATGTTTATATAAATAATAAAAAACAAAGAATGGTAGGCTATAAAAAAACGTTTCGTGCTAACGGTAGACACCTTGAAAATACAGATGTTCTCTATCTTATTAAGTTCAACACATCAATTCTTGGTTTGCCACCGTGCAAAGAGCAACTACACCACCTACTGGTCAAACAAGGACACTTTTATCCAAACTTGATTTGAGCTGAAAGTGAAACTGAAAGCCATAACCTGGAGTGAACGGTACTTTTCTTTTATTCAATAGTTTGACAAGTTCATAAGTCACAAGCCTGTCGAGAATCAAATATGGCATTGGGTCGAATGTTTTAGGGACTTTTGCTTAAAACAACCTGATCACAGTAACACATGTGTATCAGGGGTTGTACTTCCTGAAGTCTGAAATTCTTTCATTTTCATTTTGTTATGATACCCAAACCGACATATATTCAAAAGATGATCGCCATCTCACTGCTTCTCCCGTGCTTGATGGTGAGTTAACAATATTGCCAAAAGTATTAAGGTTACTTTATTTATTTTTTTACATTTATGGACATCAAATCACTATTAGCTGACTATCACAGATTAATTTCTGAAGCCACTGTTCTCGATCGGAGTTATGCGACTGTATTTTGACGCCATATTTCTCTCCCCCCTGTACACACCTTGATAATACAATTGACCAAAATTGGACAGTATATGACGCATACAGCCCCAGCTTCAAATGAAGTGGAGCCACATTTCAAAGACAACATAATCGCTACCGGAATATTCCGCATCAAAAGACAGACTTGTCAAGATGGCACATACCAGCATGAAGGAATAACATGCTGCCTCTGTGCTGCTGGTAGGATGTTGATTTTTTTGTCAATACAAGTAACATAGTTTGACATATAAGCCAGTATGTTATGTCTGGTTGACCTCTATTAAATACTGTATTGTATTATTTTAGGAGATATTTACTTACACTAATTGTGAGTTAATGCTGCATGCTTACCCATTCCTGAAGGAATATAGGCCTGTTATGTCAATTGCATAGTTTCCCATGCCAATCTCTTAGGACAACACTTGGAGAAGCACTGCATTGAATCTGGGAAACCATGGAATCGGACATGTGTGTACTGTAAGACTGGAGAGACATACAGCAGTCACTCCAACAAATTGGACTCATGTGAACCATGCACCTCCTGTGATTCCAAAGGTACACACACACACACACACACACACACACACACACACACACACACACACACACACACACACACACACACACACACACACACACACACACACACACACACACACACACACACACACACACACACACACACACACACACATACAAACACACAACTGAACAAGGCAATTGAGGGTATATCTTTCACATTATACTGATCAATTTCATAATATGCTATTTCATCTTCACAATCTTCTTAACGAAGTTAGGGTTAGAAATGGTGTGTGAGGTACCAGGCATTTTCCTGAGCCAAAGTTTTCTGTTGAATATGTTGTGCCTTCTGAGGAAGGTTATAAATTAAAGTTCCTACAAGTAGAAGTAAACATTTGTGTTAATATATTTTATTTTATTATTATTATTATATATTAATTAAATAGATTAAGCCATTTAAGTTGTTTTCTGTAGCCAGTCTAGAGGTAAAGGACCATTGTACCATCTTCAAGGACACAGTGTGTCAATGCCAGCAGGGTCACTTCTGTGACAAGAGCCCAGAGAACTGCAAGGCCTGCTACCCGTGTAGAATGTAAGTTACCGGATGGAAAATTGTATTTTAAACTGATTTAAATGTATTGATGATTCACGTACACACACATGGGATTTATAAATCAGAGAATAATAGTCAGTGAGGAGAAGGAAAGGAAAACAGTATTTCTTATTTAAAGAGATTTTGTAAGACCTTTTGTAACTTGCTAAACATAAATATTACACACATTGAACTCACCCTTGTCTGTTGAAGATGTGGGAACGAAGGCATCAATATTGCATGTACTGCTACCAACGACACAATATGCAATGACATCCAGAAGAATACACATTCAGGTAAAGTAATCATTGTATTTAATATTGAAAGTATAATATCCATCTAAACCGATGGATTGTCTACTCCAAGTAGGGAATGAGTCTTTACCCCAAGTGAAGGAGTTCAAGTATCTCGGGGTCTTGTTCTCGAGTGAGGGGAAAATGGAACGAGAGATGGGCCGGAGAATTGGAGCAGCGGGTGCGGTGTTGCAGTCGCTTTATCGCACCGTTGTGACGAAGAGAGAGCTGAGCCAGAAGACAAAGCTCTCAATCTACCGGTCTATCTTCATTCCTACTCTCACCTATGGTCATGAAGGGTGGGTCATGACCGAAAGAACGAGATCGCGGATACAGGCTGGCATCTCCCTTAGGGATAGGGTGAGAAGTTCAGCCATTCGTGAGGGACTCGGAGTAGAGCCGCTGCTTCTTTGCGTAGAAAGGAGCCAGTTGAGGTGGTTCGGGCATCTAGTAAGGATGCCACCTGGCCGCCTCCCTAGGGAGGTGTTCCAGGCATGTCCAGCTGGGCGGAGGCCGCGGGGCAGACCTAGGACCAGGTGGAGGGATTATATCTCCACACTGGCCTGGGAACGCCTTGGAATCCCCCAGTCAGAGCTGGTTAATGTGGCCCGGGAAAGGGAAGTTTGGGATGCCCTGCTGGAACTGTTACCTCCGCGACCCGACCCCAGACAAAGCGGATGAAGATGATGATGATGATGATATATATTATAGAAGTACTTGAATGTGAACTATTTCAATGATATTTCCATAAAATACTTTTTAATTTTGCTTTTATAAAATATGTTTGACATGGTATGACGTGATCTGTTTCAGTGGGAGTTGGAGTGGCCTGTGCTGTTGTCATATTTGCTTTAGTTGGAATAGCAGTTTGCCTGATTTTGAAGAAGAAGAAGAAATTATGTTGGGGTAATAAAATATTTGACTAGCTTTACTTAAAATGTTCTTGTAGGCACAATAACTTCTCCTATTGTTCTGGAAAAAGTACAGAGTAGTCAAAAGCTTAGGTGGATAATTCAAGAAAGAAAAGTGCTTCATTATTGTCAATATCATTGTTTATAAGGATTTGTTGACGAATATTAGCTCTTAGAGGGCACGTGGGCCTGATTGTCAGCTTTTTGGAATTTTACTGTGCCTTGCTCTTTCTTAAAGACAACATATCAATTGCATATGTGTGCTCTGCAGACTGGTCCTCTCAATCAGCCAGTCAGTGCTGTGCTGTCAGTGCTGGGGGTTCAAAAAGCTGATTTTCAGAAATGCCTACCCTAGGTGGATAGTTTTATTTTGCAAAACAATATCAAAAAACGATAGTCAATGTAAATATTGAAGTATATTTCAGTCTGAAGGTATTATTTGTTTTAAATAATGACATCCTAAACCATGCTGTGTTACTTACCTTTACCTAGCTCAAACAGTTCAGAATCCAGCTGAAGATCATGGATCAGAGACAAGCCCTTCTCATGTCTCAGAGGTATGCCTTTCATATTACCTACTGGCCCGTATTTGTTTTGCTGTTACTCTAACATGTGAAATTAGCTGGTACAAATACACACACACGCACGCACGCACGCACGCACGCACACACGCACACACACACACACACACACACACACACACAGAGAACAGTATATGCACACCCCCAGTTTACCCAGAGTGACCATCCTTGTATCTTCTGGAATGTAATCACATTTTTCTCTGTCCTGGCATTCTTAACAATGCATAGCTAACCAAATATTTACATTTAGGTAAGTTCCAGGGGCCTGTCAGGTCATTCTTGTCAGTATTGCTCGTCTTTTTACTTCTGTTTCTGTATTTACTTCCTGTGTTCTGTATCAATTTCCCTTGTCACGTTTATTTTTCACTTCGTGTTTTGCATGGACTTTTTATATTATTGAACGTTAACCTAATGTATGATGGATCTCGTCAAATCTTTTTAGAGATTCCGTGTTGAAATAATCCCCATTTGTATACATTGATTAGCTGACAACCAACTGTTGTACATCGAGTTGCCACACTAATTTATTACCCTACTTTTGGCACTTTTCAGGAAATGAAGCCTCTGCAACGTAAGCACTTTGTACAATATTCCACCTCCTCATATTTCCAGTCAAATATAAAAGTAAAAAAAAAAAAGTTGATTTCAACAAATAGCTGCCTGTAAATGTGGAAGCTCATTCACTTATTAATGGCGGCATTGTCAAAGACTTAAATATTGATTACACAAAAGCATTTGTACACCTTATTTAGTAATGAACCCCATGCAACTATACTATTCCAGCTTTTGTATTACCTCTCTTTGTGCAGCTGTAGACCTTTCCCCACATCTTCATGACATCGCCAACACGTTGGGATGGAAGATAATGAAGGAAATAGCTGTACGCTCTCAAATGAAGGATGCTGTTATTGATTCCCACACGCTGAACCACCCCGGTGATGCCCAAGACGCCGCCTACCACCTGTTGAAAGACTGGGTAGAGAAGCAGGGTAAGGGGACAGCTTTGAATACTTTGATAAAGACACTACATAATATGGGCAAAAAAGGAAAAGCTGATGAAATAATGGAGATTGTGAAACCAAAACAATAATCTGCACAAGAACAACACAGATACACAAATGTAGATTACCCGGTAATTTGATTCCACAGAATATTTTACCGCACTAATGCGTTTTTTTAAACGTACAGGTAATTGTTTTTACTCGCAGTTCTAGCTATATTGTATTATATTTTATTCAATTGTTTACACCTGTCCCCTTGGCTTGTGTTTTGCTGTATTTTGTGTTTTACCTAATAAAATGTTAAGTGCTTTATAAATGCTTTTGAATGTTAAGTGCCTTTGTGCCATTCTGTATTTGTGGGCAGATATAAAAAAAGATAAAAAAATGTATGTTACCATGTCTGTTGCACTGGGGTATCGTCTGTGCTCTCCGGCGCTCATGAGTCGTGACAGATGCATGTAGTAAAGAGAACTATTGCAATGACTAGAATTGCTCCTCTTTAATTGTAATATTTATTTAATGTAATGTAAAGACTTGAAATGTTTTGAAAAGTTGTGACTCCTGTTTAAATGCAGATTTGGGATAACTATACAGCTGAATGTATCCATACGATGGCCTGGCACCTTGATTGTATTATCCCTAGCAGAGGATATTTGATTAATTAGCACATCAATAAAGCACTATAGTTTTGTGCGTGAGTAATTTGTCTCAGTCTTTAGTTTGGTTCACTCGAAGGGAGGTGGACTCCGGACAGAGAACGGCAGCAGCAACAGCACCGGCATCAATGGTTGCAAGGAGCCGTCAGTTTTTGTCTGAATGTGTGCATGTGGTTTTGACTTAGTAAACGGGATATTCCCAACAGTACTCACGGTGTCAATCTGTGCCCGTGAACCTCACTGGTGTGCATTGAGCAAGTTCATGAAAAGTAAAGTGGGACCAAAGATCACCTTTATTTCCCAATAGACCATCATCTTTGAATGTACAGCAAAGAAAGCAATACTAGTCGACCAACAAGGTGGCTGCTTCAATTTGTCACATTAATTATATTGTGATGGTTGCTGTCGAATACCAAACATTTCTAGACAGCTTGTTTGGATTTACTTTATACTATTATATCTTGCTATCATCCTCTGTTTCTACCTATTACCAGAAAACTTGGACAATCTTTACCTGAGTTCATGTCTAGCATATGGATCATTTAGGTGCCAGGATTTAGGTTGGGTGCTTGAAAGATAAAAATAACTGTTTGTTAAGAAAATGTTTCGATTGAATTTAACACATATCATCTTAATGAATAGCCACCTGGACATCGATCAATCTTACAGAAAATGAAATATGATTAAATTTAATTAAAAAGCGATGGGATTTCCTTACACAACACTTCAGCTTGCTCTGAAAATAGAAAGGGAGGAGCCAAGCAGATGTCACCAAGCAGGAAGAACCGGTTGAGGACCATGATCCTCCATGTGCAGGGAACATCACAATTTAGAATTATGATCAACCCACAAATATAGTTTATTCAAGATAAAAAAAATGTAATACATTAATACAGACTCATATACACGTGCTGGTTTCATGGTCAACAAGTCCAACATATTACTGTCACATAGTTTTACTCAGTCTTTCACATAACGAAATGCTTCATAGGTTCATATAAAAAATAATCAAAGTGCTAAAATTTCACATTGTTGTCAGTTGGTCAATTTGCTTTTAGATACACATATTAACTATGTAGAAACAAAAAGTATGTAACAATTCATAGAACAACAAAAAACTGCCTAGAACTTAATATTTAACTAAAAAGCAATGGGCATTATCAATAGGCACCCCCGTCCAGAATATAGTGTTCTGATGGTATAGTTAATGATGTAATGATGGTCTGGGGGTCAGCATGTGGTCCTGTCCGTTATTTCTACTTGACATGACCCCTAAATTATGTCCTTGATCCTTGATAACAAACAGCTGTATGTGACTTTACACACAGGCTAATTGCAAACTGTACCCCAGTCTCTCTGTCGTAGTTTTCCATATCCTGTACGTTCATCTCATTTTAAATTGTTTTTGAGCAATGTGCCAATTAGTCTGACCCAGTGCGTGAAGTAAGGAGCATAGTTGACCTTGAACTTCAGGCGGTATAGGTCATGGTGCGGGGCTCCGCCGTAGAGCCCAAAGAGCACAGGTTTATGGGGAGACAATGGCAAGTTGTACCCTGAGTGGTCCTGCACAGAGAAATAGATGTTGAGGGTAAAGAACAGCATCTCCGTGAGCGGGTGGCAGCCCAGCAGGACAGGGTTCATTGCTGCAAAGATGCCCAAACTCAGGGTCTCCCAGACACTCGCGTGCTCAGTTGTCAGGGCGAAGGTGGCCATGTAGTGGTGATGTTCTTTGTGAAAAGTCTGGTAGAGCAGGGTACCTTGTGGTGCAGCAAATGCCATGCAAAATACTGCATGTCGAAGAGCAAGAGGCAGGGCAGTACATCCAGGCTCACAACCCAGACTCCAGGGGCTTTGGCTGGAATAAAAACAGGTCTCCAGCACCAGTGCAATACGATGAGGGGGAAGATGAACACAGCATGTATGTAAATGGACTTAGCTAGGCAGCTCCACGCCATGGCCCAGGTCACATCACTCTGTGGCTGGATCTTAAAGCGACGCACCATCGCTACTCTGGCAGTCAGAAGGTCCAGGCATAAGAAAGGCAAGCAGCAGCTGAGGTAAACTGTGAACGAGAAGAAGGTATTCTTGAGTTCTTACTCGGTTCCAAAAGCTCTGCAGCAGGAACTCATTTGTGGTCTCCAAAGATGGCTCCATCGTTGCAGTTTGAATGAGGGACAAAAGTCATGACTGTAGAGGAACTAGGGGCGTGTACAAAGTGACGTCGTGCAAGGTCCATATGAATGTTCTGGGGGGAATTCCAGCAGGATGGGAAAAGCACCTTGCCTCAGCTCTACAAATTAGGTTCGATAAGTATGAGGCAACAGAATTATTTGTCCAAATCCTCAAACGAATAGGCAACAAATCACACGATGTTGCCATGCACTTATAAGTTTTCGACTTTACTCGTCCAAATCGTCATCAATTTCGCAAAATGCGGTGTAGCCTATGCGCTTGCATGTCGCATAGTATCGGACTGTGTAGGCAGTTCATATCTTTAGAAATTTCAACCACATTTAGGCTACCAAAATAAATAATTATCATGGGATTTTTCACTTGGGGGATCTGCTTCAAATTACACTGTATTTGACAACTAGTACTAGCCGGGAACAATGTTGAAGAATAGCCAATAACGTTTTGTTAAATTTTATTTTACCCCTATATGCTCACCTAGTTAATGCAATTTTTTTTTTATCTCGGAAAAGGCCGTGGACTGTGCGGCAGTAGCCTACAACTGTATTATTTGATCATAAAATCAGTTAGAGTAGTTGGGTTTTTGTTGCACTTTACCTTTTTGTTAGCCTGCCTCTGATCCTCTCTATCGCTTAATTAATCAGGTTTTGTACAGTCAATAAAAAAAGTCGCGGACAAAAAAAACTTTTTAAGGTCAAATATCGTCCAATGGTTCCTCAAGACAGTGGCGCGGCTTTTGTCACCTTGTGTTCAAATTTGGTGGGTGGGGGTGAGGGGGTAGTCAATGAATGAATACACAAATAAAAAAAGTTTTTATTATTAGCTTACTTTCAATCACCATTAATACAATTTTAAACGAAACACACAGCGTTGTTCTTTTTTTTGACCTGGTCTACTAAACGGCTGCACCTAAACCATGACTATAAACCATGGGCTATTTCTCCATTTCTGGCCCATTCATGGGTGGAGCGTACTGTCAGGAAATGCGTGAACTATGTCGTCGATGCGTAGACGAGAAGCTACAACACTAGGCAGTGGACAATCCTTCTGAGGACATGAAGCTGCTCTATTTTAGCATCTATTTGGGGTTTATGAGCATTTGAAAGAAGTTCAAAAGGTATGCTTTAAACTTTACATTCATTGTTTTGTGCGTTTGTGAGTCCTTCAATCTACGTAAATACGTTCTAAAAAGTGTCTTCTAACTCAAGAGCTAGCATTAGAGCCGCCAGCAGCTTCTCGCTCATCCAATGTGACTCATATGTGATTTGGAGTTGGGCTTTTTCATACCATGATGCCACATTTCCATGAGTTGGACTTAGAAACTGTTTTGTTCCTAAGACAACTGAGGTTGAAACTCTGTAATTGCCTTATTAGGCTTATGTTTTATTTTGTCTCTTGTACTGGATATTGTTGTCTGTTCTCTTTTCAGAGGGACACCAGCATATATTTTAAATCTCTTTTCTCCAAAATAACACGGTTCTGGGATGAGATAGGAGAGAACGAAGCTTTACATAAAGCAATGTTTAATATAACAAGTCTATTGCCAATAGAGTACAGCTGATTGTGTAGTGTTTCACAAGTACATGTTGTTTCTGAACTGATGAAAATACTAAACTTCTTTAAATATCTGCATTGTGGTTTTTGAACATTAGTGACTTGTGAACATAACTTAATTTCCTCTTCAGCATGCCTGTCAGTATAATCACAAAATCAACATAAGAAATATACTGAAAACGGGCCTAAATGAAACCCTTGCTAAATATGTTAGCTGGCACTTTTGAAGTTCCTCTATACGTTTCTACAGACATGCACGGTGTTATTTTTTACTTCCATGGTGCAACGTTTGATATTTGGCAACTGTGCGTCACTCTGCCCACAATCTCTTAATTTAGAGTAGTACATGGTGATGTGTCTCCTGATGTACAAAGCTCATCATACAATTGTGTAACATGAGTTTCATGGGTCACATTTTTTTCTGTATTACTATTGTTATGTTGTAATTTTGTCAAGAATATTTCTTTACACTGAATAATTGCATAAGCACACTTTCAAATGTACATCACAGTACATATTTTCTTACAAGATGTCTATTGTCTCAATGTGATTTCTTTTACAACCCCTTTTTATTTTTAATTTCAGGTCATAAACTCCAACCTGTTCATAGCTGAGGATGTTTGTGGTGGGGTGAAAGGTCGCCAAAGGCATCAGCAGGAGGATGCAGGGGGCAATAGCTCGGGTCTGTATTGTTGTCGCAGCAGCCATCCTGAACCACCCCTCCCTCTTCCCCCAGGAGAACACCACCCTTCCAGAACAGGACCAGGAGCTGCTGGCTCGCATGAAGGAGCATGAGGAGAGGCTGCGAATTGAGCAGGCCAGGCTGGAGAAGGAGCTGTCACAGACAGACTCGGAGCAGCAGGACGCAAGAGACCAAGAAGACTGCTGCAGCTGGTACTTCTGGAGCGCCCTCTCCATGGTTATCTTCCTATCCATAGAGGTGTGCAGACAGGACCTGGCTGACCTGCCGGCCCGGCCAACAGAGGTAGACGAGGACATGTTTGCTGAGAGTGTGGGATCCGTCAGCTCCACGGCACTGGTCCTGGATAAGGAAGTGCTGAGCAGGTTCTGTGATAGCTGTGTTCATATTTTGGGTCACGAGAACTGGAGGGTGAGGGAGTTTGTGGGGGGCTTTGCTGATGACCTCTTGGAGTCTCTTAGGAGTGTGTGCGACAGAGAGGCCGACATGGAGGTGGGAGACTTTGTAGGAGTGGGGAGCATGTTTGAGTCCTGGAGGTTTAGCAAACCTCTTGTGTGTGACCTCATCGTGCCTTTCACCCCACCGGAGCCGTACTCCTTTCAGTTTCAGCTGTGGTGTAACCCTGCCAGTGAGGTTCCCCCCAACCTTCAGGGCTGTGGCAAGATTGGGGTGGTGAAGGTTGGGGACAGTGTGGAGGGCTGTCTCTGTGGCTCTGCTGACCTGGGAGAGGACATGCTCTGCCTGCTCCACAGCAAAAACCAAAGGCCCAAAATAGACTGCAGCCCTGATGAGCTGTTGTGCTCCAAGCACACATCTTACCTAGCCAAAGACCAAGTTATGAAATGGTTTCAGATCTCCGTAACCAAAGCCTGGGGAAGGATCTCACACAAGTACGAGTTTGAGCTGACCTTCCGTAACCTGGACACCGCTGGTGCGCTGAAGGTTCGCTTCCGCTCGGGGAAGGTTGTATTGATGAACCTTATCCCGGTAGTCCAACTGGAGGAGACAGACGCCTACTTTGTCCCCCACTTCCCTTCGGAGAGCAGCAGCACCACAGACCCGTACTGGCATCTCTCCTTTGCAGTCTATGAGAGAAACTTGCTGAAACATCTAGCTAAAAGCCTGCTTGACCGCTCCTGTCACTTGCACTGCCTTCAGATTGTCACTTTCCTCCACAGGAAGCAAACAGGCCTCACAGGAAAGAGCGCTCTGACTATCTACCACCTCAAGACTGCCCTGCTGCACTTGCTGCTGAGGAAGAGCTCGTCTAGCTGGGGGCCGGAGAGTCTGGAGCACCGGCTTAAGGACTTGCTGGGCTTCCTTCAAAGAAGCCTGCAGGAGAAAAGACTGAATCACGTGCTGGTTGGGAACAGCCTGGTGCCCGCTGAGATACGGCTCCCGCGAGTATTCCAAACGGCAGAGCCCATCAATCTGTTCCGACCTCTGGTGCTGCAGAGGGAGGTTTATGCTGATACAGTCAGGCACTTCCAGGAGATACTCAGGAATGCCACTGCGTTGATACAGGAGTACACACCGTTCTTACCAAATGGAGGTGCAAGCAAAGGACTATACGTAAATCTGTAGTTTCTCTCAAATGTATTCTTGACCAACGTTTTTGGACAGTGTTATAAACAAAGCGCTATATTTTATAATTTTATACGGAAATTAACAGAGTGTAACATTGCTGGCTATAGTTTTTGCTGGACATTCATCTTGTTTTTGTTGTGGCAGCTTCATGATGTGGAAGGAATACCTACACAAAAATGTTCTGAAAAGACACATTTCAATATAAAGTGTTATACATAATGTAGCTTATTTCATTTTTAAAATGTATTTTTTAATTCGCTATTTGTACTGGCTAGAATTATGCCAGCTATAAAGGTACATTATATCACACAAGGATAATTATTTTTACCCCACAGTATTACCATATATGGTTTGAAGTATTCTACAAGAGAGTTTGTCCCTTTCGCCTACTGCAAGTCATGTTGTTCCTTTATTGGATAGACACTCCTTTTAGCGGCTAGCTACTTAAGAAAGATAAGCTACTTTTAGAAACATCTGTCAACATGACCACCTGAAAGTTGACGAATCCCACTTACTAAATATTTGAATTTAAGAGGGAGCAATCATCACATTATTTTTTTGTGCCTATTGTAAATATTTTTTTTTGCTGTTTTCAATGGTTATAGCAGCAGTGACACTTTACCAACTATGTATAGTCTGTTTATTACTTGACATAGTCTATAACAAGGTATGCACAAAAAATTAAAGATACTAGCTCCGCCCTAAGAGCCTAATGTTATTCCTTACATAGTTAATAAAGGACATCTACATCACAACCGATTGCAGTGGTGGAACATAGTAATGAAGACATCTTGAATATCCAAAAACTGAAAAGCACCAAATTTATGTTTTGTGTGGGCATATTTACTTTAGCTACTTTTTATACTCTCATGTTCAAGTCTGAGCTGTTGTTCAGACTTGAGGGGAAGGGGCAGAGTGAGAGCCAGGCCCACCAAAGAGATATCATGTGCCTCTCTCTGAGACACTGAAGGCTAGTGTTGTCTTTTTAACCATAGCATAACAGGAGTAGGCGTATGCGTCCTTTTCACCAAAGGGAGGTAACACATGTGCTCCCCCTTGAACAATGGAGTGATGTAGTATGTCAGTTAAACCGATGTACTCTGTTCAACTTTGTCAATAAATCAGAATTTACTATGTCATTAGTACAGACCCTATACTGTACTCACTGATACAATTGTACTTGATCATTGACCGTTGTCTCCGTCTCGTTTAATTAATAATTTTCTGTGATGAAAAACTATCCATAACGTATTGGCAACAAGGATGAGGATGGATAGCTCCTTGACGTATCTTCACAGGACAGAAAAGACGCTGGCTGACTCCCACAAGAGATAAAGACCCTTAACGCCCGTGGCGGCCTTGATCATTGCACATTGTCTCCCTCTTTTTAAATAGGTTATTTTTTGTGAACAAGTAAAAATATCCATGACATGCCAGTATAAAAGTACAATTAAACAGTGAAATATATTCCCACCAAATTAACCTGCATGTTTTTGGACTGTGGGAGGAAACCGGAGTACCCGGAGGAAACCCACGCAAACACGGGGAGAACATGCAAACTCCACACAAACGCCCTTGGGTCAGGTGGGGATTGAAACCAGGACCTTCTTGCTGTGAGGCAACAGTGCTAACCACCGAGCCACCGTGCTGCCTGAGTTAAATCAGTGAACTAGAAAATTGTGCAAATGTCATATGTAAAGTTGTGTTGTGCAAAATACATACAATTGCATGTAATGAGTGTGTTATTGCAATGCAGGTTTTTCATTATATATAAATAATAAATACAGATAACACTGTTAACACTTAACATGGTCTCCTACCAGTAGGACGTGCCCGGAAAACCTCCAAAGGAAGGCACCCAGGAGGCATCCTAATCAGATGCCCAAACCACATCATCTGGCTCCAATCCAACCCATTTCAATTCAAACTTTTCTCAGGATTCAGGCCACAACAAATTGTCAAGGTGTGTGACCATTTTGCACACTGCACATTCTAGATTTCAGGTTTTCCTGAGTATGGAAGATTAAATTTAAAGTATGCTGGTTTAGGCGTTAATTCACTACTTGTGATTTTTTGGGGACTGGAACAGCCCAATTTAAGACCACATAGTTCTATTATATTATTGTTAGATAATTCATAATACATAATTCTGTGCTTAAGACAATCTTAAGATAGTTTCCTTTCAGAAGTCCCCCCGCCGCCACCCAATAGTGGTTACATAATTATGTCCCCACCAATGTCTAAACCAAACCTACGCTCCTGCATCTGCTGTAAACTATTCAATAGAACACGGAACTCATCTGAAGAATCAGTTAAGATAATGTCAACCTTCGTTGATGACAACCAATATAAATTATTCCTATAAATTTGAACCGCTTTTGTACCAAATAAATTAGCACAACTGTTTACTCAATCAGTCCTTATTTATGGATAAATAGGTCAGACATAGAACAGAATATATAGTTGTACTTCAGAATATGTGTACTTAATTTATATTCTCTCTAAACATCAGTGGATTTTTTAAGGACAAAATAGAAAACAATTATTTCGTTTCAGGATGTTGATTCTCTTGAGTGGCATTCTTGCTGCATTGCTTATGTTTTGTAAAAAAAAAATATTACATGAAACAAAATGTAAAGCCTATGCTGATGCCTACATGTAAATGAAAAAATATGTAATGGAATAACTGACAATATGTGAGCAATCAATACAGCTGCAAAACCTCTGATAGGAATTGAAGGGCCAATCACAATGATTGAAACATAGGCCAAAATAGAACAAGCATAAACAAAGATCTGATTATGGATTAATTTGGCAAGTATTCTAAAGGCCATAGTCATAATTGGGTTTCCCGTCAGTGTATGACTTGTAGAAAGCCTTGTGAGCGTCCATGCTGTGCATGGTCTCTTTGACCGCCTGATCCTCCAACATACACTCTGTCCACTTCTTCAGCTCAGGGGTTTTCTCCAAGCAACTACAACGTGAGAAAGGGGAATCAATCTCAAGGCAATGGAAATCTAGTTATTCTCACAAATGTGCAGCAACATTTACATTTGAATCCTTACTGTTTCAACCCATATATCTCCACCCTCTCAAACCATGGCCACATCATGTAATCAATCATTGTGACCGATTCACCTCCAAAGAATTTTGCTTTCTTAGATGCAAGGGTCTGAGGAACAAAGGGTTTATATTATGTACTGAATAACTTAATTTGTGGTCCTACATAAGAGTACTTGTTGGTGCTTCGAAAGTATGCAATTTTTCATTAAATGAGATGTACCTTATTCAATTTGACCAAATTGTCATTTAGCTCTGCCTCTAGCGCCGATATGTCTTTACCGTTTATTTTCTCTGCTGGAATCTTGTAGAAGTAGGGTATTATCTGTGTAAAAATGATATTGGAAAGGTTTTATAATCTCTCTGAAAGTGAGTGAACCATTAAATATATATAATACGGATATAAAATGATCCAGCTTAAAAATCTACTTTATTGGTGAAAAATTACCATGTGTTTCCATTATTTTGTCCACCCCTTGTGTATTCGGAACATTCATTGTTTTAGAAAAAATATAAATGAATCAAAAACTTGTGTAAAAAAACATTATATATTAGAATGTACCTTGGAAAAAAGCTCCAGAATCATCTTTTGCTGAGCTTTCTCATAGGGATCAACTGGTATCAACTTCTTGTCTGTGTACACCTCATCCAGGTAGTCACAGGTGATTGGAGACTCATAGATCACCTGGCCACTTGATGTCTCCAATACAGGTACTGTACCAAAAGGGCTCCTCTCAAGGAACCACTCAGGCTTGTCTTTCAAATTTATGTTGACAGTGTCATACCTGTAAAAAGTGTGTGAAGAATTATCAGAACTGCATGCAAAAAATATTTTTGTAGTAGATGAACACTTCTGAAAGTATGAAGTATACAGTACAAACAGTATACAAAGAAGTAGACTCATTTGTAGATATTTAGCACATAAACCACCATCACACATCTATCAAATACATGTCTAGCATATGTTTTGAAGTATTTCCAGTTATTCCTTACTTGATCCCTTTAGCACTAAGCACCAGGCGTGTCCTCTGGGCAAAGGGACAGAACCTCATGCTGTAGAGCCTGATGTGGCCTTTAGGCACTGGACCTGGAGCTGGGCTGCCTGGAAAATACAAAGATCAAAGTATATTTTGTCTTTTGTTGACAGCTGCTGTTAAGCTAAAAAAACACGTTTTCTTTAGCATTCAAGCTGAATAAAAAATATCAATAAAATACATAAAATACTTTCTTGGGGGAATGGGGGTTCAACTGGAATGCTGAATAAAATTCTGAAAGTCATATGATCCAAACGTCAGTTTAACTTTTTACTAGTAGTTTGCTTTATTTTTCAAGATTTTTTTAATTTTTGTTTTATTTTTTTGCAAATTTAGAAATGGTCATTGCTGGCTGCTAAATGGGTATCTTGCAGCACAAATATTCATTTACAGCCAACCTGAATTAAAGAGCACACAAGTGTAATTTGCCCCCAAATTCGTTAATACGTTATAATAAATTGAGTGTACCGATATTGTTTGAATGCACTGTAGGTCTAGCAATGACGACTTTGTAAATCCATACTAGGTCTGGTCATGATGTGTCATAATATCAACATAAATTAAGCCCAACATAAGGCCAACCCAGTCCACGCCCTTTTCTGACAAATACAAACAGGGGCTAAGAGCATTAGACAACTTTGCAGGTATTTTTAAGAATATAGAGCCAATTTACTTTGAAGTTGTTCGCGATATAGGTCTAAGCCACACTCTAGATGGTTAGAAATGCAAAAGTCACGCTGCAGCAATGTATTTCGATCATAGCTGTATGGCTACAATTCCAAATAAGTGATCCAAGTTCAAACCCCATTTATGATATTAGTCCTGGATTTTGGCTACCTCCTTGCTTACCTTTGAATAAACTTTTTCCTGTAGTCATGATGTTCTTGGAAATGATGATCACCGCGTGGCTTGACACTTGCTACAAGATCAAGACCAAGATCACGAACAATGACTACTGCCAAGGGTTTAAAAGCAAAAGGCGTCACCAAAGGCTTTTTCCTGATTCGGGCGGGACAAGGTAAATTTAAGCCTGCAGTGTAGCCTTTGTAAGATGACTCATATCTCTGTATAAAGGTTATAATGGAAATGTGTGTACCTGCCCATGCACATTAACTCACTACAATATATACGCCTAGTCATGGTCTTACTGTTGGCCTACTAAAGTTGCATCTCGTACTATCCGCTGAAGTGGGCGTTTCCCTCAGTACAACCAGCGGCAGCAGCGATTAGAACAACTTCAGACAAATTCAAGGCTAAAGTATCGTTTAATAGATTAATGGCAAGTTAAATAAATAAACTGTTTTACACCGTTTATTAGTTTCTGGTGACATACTGTTTATTATTATGGTGACCAAAACAAGTAATTCATGTATTAGCTAAATTGTTTTAATTAATGCAAAAATCACATTACACACACATAATTGCACAAACATAGAACAAGCATAAACAAAGAAATGATTATGGATTAATTTGGCAAGTCTTCTAAAGACCAAAGTCATAATTGGGCTTTCCTTCAAGGTAAGTCTTGTAGAAAGCTTTGTAAGTGTCTGTGCTGTGCATGGTCTCTTTGACTGCATGATCCTCCAACATTAGCTCTATCCACACCTTCAGCTCAGGGGTTTTATCCAAACAGCTGTAAAGGAATGAACATGAACCAGTTTAAGGGCACATTGAGCTCAGTCTATCTCACAGAAAAATCTCTGCATAGACTTTAGATTAGTATTCTTACTGTTTCAACTCAAACATATCCAGTCTCTCAAACCATGGCCACATCATGTAGTCAATCATTGTGACTGAATCACCACCAAAGAACTTTGCTTTCTTAGAAGCAAGGGTCTGAGGAAAGAAATTAATAGATTATAAACCAAAATGCCCAAATGACTGATTTGGTATCAGCAACATTTTTGTTGTAAACCACATATAATAAATTCAAATTTGCAATATTTGGAGGTACTTTCCTCATTCAATTTGGCCAACTTTTCAATCAGCTCTCCCTCCAGGACTGATGTATCTTCACCCGTATTTCTACCCACTGGAATCTTGTAGAAGTAGGGTGTTATCTGAAAAGCATTATTGTGTATATATTGTGATGTTAATGGACATGTCTCCTGTCCTTATAATGCAGATGTTGTTTTGATGTCTAGGGGCATGATCGCACGCACGCACGCACGCACGCACGCACGCACGCACGCACGCACGCACACAGATATGCATATACAGACAGTGTGTGAAAACAACTTAAACTGAATTGTGATTGCATGGGAACTAACCAACAACTATAAATATGAATAATATAACTTTAATTAGAAAGCATATTGTAGGCTACCTTGGAAAAATGCTCAAGCGTCATCTTTTGCTGAGCTTTCTCATAGGGATCGGCTGGTATCAACTTCTTGTCTGTGTACACCTCATCCAGGTAGTCACAGGTGATTGGAGACTCGTAGATCACCTGGCCACTAGGCGTCTCCAATGTGGGGACCAGGCCAAAAGGGTTCTTCTCAAGGAACCACTCAGGCTTGTCTTTCAAATGTATGTTGACTGTGTCATACCTGTATAAACGTGTGCGAAGAATGATCAAGTGTGCACATACTTACAATATTTGTAGGAATCTAGGGGGTACCAACTAAAGTTCCAAGTGTAAAAAGACTGTCTTTCACAACAGTTGACTATTTTGCTGTGCATTTTTGTCGTTGCAAATAAAGCTAAATCCTAAATGTATGTTAATAGGTAGCTTCTATGTGTTCAAGTGGTTCCAGTTATTCCTTACTTGATCCCTTTAGCACTAAGCACCAGGCGTGTCCTCTGGGCAAAGGGACAGAACCTCATGCTGTAGAGCCTGATGTGGCCTTTAGGCACTGGACCTGGAGCTTGGCTGCCTGTTACAAGAAAAAAAAAAGTAATCTACATACAAAATTGTCAATGCCACAATGGTTCACATTGGAACTACCACCAAACAACGCTTTCACACTTTCTGAAACCTGCTTATATGTTTAAATGTGTATTTATAATAATATTATAAAGGAAAATATTCAGTGCAGGAACGCATCTCTCACAGTAAAAATAGAGATAATCAATTACACATTCCTCAGCCGTATGCAGACCAGATGGGCACAAAGAACACTAGCCATGCTATAATGACTGGGAGTTAATTGTAAGGCCAATCGATAAAACTATGCAAAACCATACAAAACACATACCTTTGGCGAAGCATTTTTCAGTTGTCATGCTAAGCAAATGCGATGGGCAATTCAGAGACAGGTTATGATGATCACCGTTGTGGTTGTAACAAAGTAGCTAGCTAACTGGAAAGGCACACTTCAGCTAACTGGAAAGGCACACTTCCTTGAAGGGCGTGCATGTTGGTCCATCTCACGCAAGAGGGCGTGTCCAAGGATTTTGACGTTGTCAAGGATACTGAACCAAGCTTTTGGTTACTCCTGTTTTGAATGGAGGGTTCTCTTAAAGTATTTAGCTTTTTATCTTGAAAATGGATGCAGTGGGACATTTGGAAGTCAGGTAAATGAAAAGTCTCAAAGCTATCTATCCATCATAACTAACTTTGCTCAACATAACAACCGCCAACAAAAAGAGACAATAAATAAAAGACCAACTTCTACCTAACCGGTATCATGTTAGCTTGCGTTAACGTTACAATACCGACACAGCTAGCTAGTGTTGCACTTACCTAACTGCAAGCTGCCACAGGTAGGTTATATAACCTAGTTGTTAAACATTGAGCAGGGCTCCAGACTATCATTTTTCACTGGTGGCAGCTTTTTTTTTTATTTAAGGTATTTTTATTATTCTGTACCGCAGGAGACGAGAGACAGAGAAAGAAAATGCTGCGAGTGGTTCAAAGGAAGATAATAAATAATCAAACAAATCGTCCAAGTGGACAGCTTTTTGTTGTTTTTTTCCACTAACTTGGTGGCAATCTGAAGCCCTGTTGAGTAAGGTGTCATATACTTTATGTAAAAGCCTGTTATACGTTTTACAGGTGGGCACAAGGTTTTACAAGCAAAAATGTTGAGTTTGTTGACAAGAAAACAGCATGCTACTCATGTGGGAATTACATAGTTTTCCTGGACATGGAGACAAAAATGAGAAGTGTGCTACAGTGTCCTGGCAGAGGGATTGGTGCATTTACTGCAAATGGTCATTGCAGAATTCTTGCAGTCTCTGAACACAAATTAAACCCTTCCATTTTTGTGTACAATTACCCAGAACTTGGGTTGAAAAATAAACTTAAAGGTAAGATGACATATTCAAACTGGAATGCTACACACCATATCATTTGCTTATTAGATTTCATACTTTGAAAATAAGCTTTTAAATCTCTCACAGGAACAGCACAACTGGACTACTCCAGTTTAGCACTAAGTGACGCTGGTCCTTATTTGGCTTGCTGTTCATCAGTTCCAGACCACGCCATAACAGTGTGGTGAGTCGGTCAAAACCCACTGTAATAAATATTAACTTATTTTAATTTTGTTCCTCTACAATTAATTGTTATTGCAATGCTTTTCTCCAGGAACTGGGAAATTGGGGTTAAAATATGTCAGCAACCAGGGGCTGGAAAGAATGTTACCTCTCTGGTATTTAATCCTATGAACTGGCTCCAGATTTGTGCTGTTGGTGTAAAATCCCTCACTGTTTGGAACATTGAGAAGAGTGACAACTTTCATAAACTAAAACCAGCGTAAGGGATATTTTTTAGGATGTAAATTAAGGATATGAGGTCAGCCATGTTTTCTTAGTAGTAACTGAAATTGTAATTTCTGTCACTGTCCAGTTTGATCGATCTCCCAGCAACTGATGGTTCGCTTGTTGCGAAGGAAGAGAACCCTTCTCATGTTTCGAACGGCAAGCTCTCCTACTTTGGTCCTCAGATGCCTGCCACAGCTATAGCAGGGCTTTTGGGACCTAGAGCAAACAGCTTTGTGGTATATTTCTCACATTAACTCAAGATACTGTAATGCCACACCAATATTCCAAATCAATCTAACTTTATACTGAGCACAGTTGTGTTACATTAAAGAATGGTTGCCTATAATGTTAACAACATGTTTTTTTTTGTTGCCCCAAACAAATCCCTAAAATCTGATTGTACAGCCTCAACAAAGCATCAAGGCCAGGCTGAGTCCCTGTGCCATCTGCTGGACAGACTCATCAGAGCTCTATGTAGGATGTAAAGAAGGCTTTCTGCTGCTGGTCGACCCAGAGACAACTGCTGTATCAGTTCTCTTCAACCCTACTGGTACATAAGCAATTGTTTTCACCACCCTTATTATCCAATAGTGAACAACAATGTCTTGGGAATGGCAGCAAAATGTATCTAGACCACAGGCTGAAACATTAACCTTTGTTTCAAAATAAGAAATACTGTATCTGGCTTGGAGAGAAAATACCATCCAAATGTCATCACAGAATATGTAAAAATCTAAACTAAAACTTCTTCATCAAAAGGTTTAATAGCTTGTTATGATATTTTTAAATGAGTAATTGTATTTAATGTCATCTATAATCTTATCAGAATACTGTGGGTATGATTTCTTTCAAATGATGCATGGTGGATCCAATTTCTCTCAGACTCTTCTATTGAAACAATAGTACACTGATGCTTTGTCAGTCACTAAAGACATCATTCTTGTGTGGTGTGATTGTTATTGCTTAGCTGCTGATACCATGCCTGACCTATCAGAGGGCAGCTTTGAAACCCTTGCCCTTCACACGGATGGGTTGATTGCGGCTGGAAAGGTAATACTTTGTCAACTTTGCTAAAAAAGCAAAAACCTAAACACAGTAGTACAGTGAAGTAACAGTGCAGGTATTATGACATATGGAAATCTATACAGGCTAAAAACAAGTTTACTGTCCTACAGGATAGTGTGTTGCGCTTCATTCAAATCAAAGGAAGTCGGATTGATGTTAAACAAACGTGGAATTTAGACGAACCAGCAGCTACCATCACATATTCCCCCAACTATGACATGCTGCTAATAGCTTCTCATATGGTGAGGTCAATATCATAAAACAAATTTAGCAATACACTGGAAGTAAGTTAATCAATTAATCACTAACAACATGTTTTTTTTTTTTACAAAGAGAAGTCAACTTTTCAACAATACTCCACATAGTAAGGGGTTTGCCTTATGCAATATGCTCGTTTTTTTTTCAGGGGCGCATCTACCGTTACAAACCGACCCATTCGGAGGAGGTGATAAAGATCCTGGATGTTATAAGTGGCAACTTTGTTGCAGGAACTTCACTGTTCACTGACAAGAGTACCTGTGTTGTACGTGCTATGAGGAGCATGTTTGGCAAGATATTGATATGCTGTAGATTCTTGCTGGGTAACTTTGTCCAACTGTTTAGTTCAATACTGATTGCTGTAATTGTGACTTGGCTACAGTCAGTGAGGGAGTCTGGAGAGCTACAGCTGTGGTCTTCAGATGGTTTCTGCATTGGGTTCTTATGTCTAAAAGTCAAGGTGAGATTTACATGCAAAAAAAAAACACCTACTGAGGCAGATATTTTTAAACAATGGGGGATGTATAGTACATTAGGTTAAGGTTAGAAGAATATTCTGTTGGTCAAAGTCTCTGTATTTTTGTCTGCTTGTTGCAGGTGACCGGCATGGCTTGCTGTCCCATTGCAGAGTACGTTGCTGTGGGAACAGTCTCTGGCCATGTCCTGTTTGTGGATCTGACCAGGAAACAGGAGCCTTGTGTAGTCCACAGGGTCCACCTTTACCACACTGCTGTGGACTACCTAGTGTACGTATGCAGTTTGGTCGCTGTGCATCTCCATATTCTGTTTATAAACGTATAAGAGATCACGTGGCCCCGTTTGTGTGACACCACTTAGGAGTTTCTCACGAAATGTTCTGTTCACACAGTTTTGATCAAGGAGGACACTTTTTAATCACTGGTGCCTCAGATTCTCGTGTTTTTGTATTGGAAGCAAAGCCGTCCAAGATGTTTGAAATCTTAGGATACACAAGTAGGTACACTGTATTATGTTGATACTTTACAATGTTAGGTAGCATTGCCCTTCCCTCCAAAACACAACAACTAACAAATAAATGCAGTAGTACAATCAATCAATCAATCCAGTCTATGTAACTAAAGTAATTGAAGCTGTCTAATGACTACAAGATGCCAATCTCTCTAAATCCGGCTCTGTCACAGCTGTTCAGGGTGCTATTGTGTCACTGAGCATCGATTACATCAGGGATTGTGAAATACTGAATGTGCTCGCCCTGTGTGCTGGAGACACAGACAGAGGCGCAGAGGAGGGCAGCCTGCTTCATCTGATCAGCCTTCCTGTAAAGCAGCTTACAGGTGCTGGGCATAATTTGAGTTTTGTTCCCACTACATTGCTTTAACCTTCAACTACAATGCACAAACATAGTATTTTTGCTGTCGTTGTTGTCAGCTACAGTTTTCTGACTGATGTTGTGGCCATTATTTGCAGGGTCAAATGGTTGTGCAGACAGGCGCGGTTGCCTCTCGGAGGACATCCTGCAGAGGTCCACATATAATGTGCCTAGCCCACTTAGCTCCGCTGAACTAGCAGCCAATAAGATCTTTGCTTACTGCCACAGGAGGAAGACTCTACAGACCTTCCACCTACCAGAGGTAACGGTCTTAAGTTTTACATCATGCACTGGCCTATTTTTGACATCCGTGCCACATTACATTTGTCTCCATGATTTTGTCTAAAAAAACCCACACGTGAGCCAGTGGTACAACAATAAGTAGATAAGTAAAAGAGCTGGCTTAGGACTTACAGTCGAACAAAACTGACATTTACATTTAATATTACATACAGGATATCATAGAGTATATCATATTCATGTGGGTTTCCATCTTAACAATGCTGTGTACTGTTTGTGTCTCAGAGAACAGAGAAATTGACTAGCAACGATTTGGTACAGCTGAGCCCAGTAAAGGAGGTCGAGGGTCATCCTCTGGGTCCAGCTTCCATCGTGCTGTCTCCCCACCAGGCATGGCTGGCCACTGTAGGCCGAGATGGCCTGCTGCGTGTCCGCGAGACCGCCACCATGGTACACTTTTCCAGATGGACCTCTGTTACACCTAGAAGAAATAACTGAGACGGCTGCTTTCAATGTAGTGCGTGCGTGCAGTAGTTTTAAGCACAGTCGTTCATTTTCTAGAACATCTAGTACAAGCTGGATGTGGTTGCTTTCTTGTACAGGAGCGGTTTGTTGAGTTGCAGTGCCACTCATACCGTCTGGAAGGAGTTCGCGGTGTCTCCTTCTCCTCAGACAGTCAGACACTCTTCACAACAGGCCTTAGAGATGGCTCGCTAGTCGGCATAAAGCTAAGGTAATGGAAAAGTAGCAAATGGCAATGTATTGTGTAGCTCTGAACACTAGAGAGCACTGTCACTCACATGGGACATGCACCTTTCTCGTCATTCGTATCGGTTCAACAGATAATTGTAATTATCTGTGATGAATCGTAATATTCTTCTTTAGCATTGAGCTTATATGTGATTTTTCAAAAAGAATTATGCTATGCTTATGCTTGCTTTCAAAAGTAAACCCCATGTCTCCACTTTTGCACTTTCATATATATTGACTGACGTCCCTTCAAGATGTAATCAATATAGAGTTCATTGTTACATATGAGACTCTCACAGCCATGTTAGTTTACTTATTTTCAGTGGAGACTGAAAGTGGAGACCAACTGTTTGAATTGTATCTGATTTATATGCCGTGATATCATTTTAAGTCAACATGTTCTTTGGATTTCCGTGTGCTAATAAAATATTATATATATAGTCCTCATTTGATGTGGTTAAAAAGTTGTAATGACCATAAGCTCTCGCTAACCAATTAAATAATAATAGCAATAATAGCAAGGAGATTTTGGGAGATTTTCAACCAACAGCGACTGTATTTCACGTGCCACTGTCTAATACAGTATATATTTTCTATTATTTCCGATTATGTTTGAAGGCTTAAAACTACTGGCGCCAGCAAAGCAAATGCTGCTAATCAATACAGCCAGTCTGTAGCCAGTGCCCTGGAAAGTGTGGTCACAGCAGAGAACCCGGTCCTGGAAGCCATGGAAACCTGGGAACCAGAGGTTTCATCTCCAATAGGGTCGGCTGACCCTCTAGGACAGGAAGTGAGTGTTTTTTCTCAGGCAACTAAAGTTAAATTTTCAATCACCTAAACTATACAGTAAATAACATACACTTTTATCACCATTCATCAACTCTATGTTATTTGGATGCACACAACTGTACAGTAGTTGCAAAAGGGGACCAATTCATCCATGTGTTCATACACTCCCTGATCAGTTCAGATATCATACAAATCTGTAAAAAAAGATATACTGTAATTAAGACTACCTAATTTCAATTAATTAATTTCAATTTCAATTGCAACGGTTATGTTAAAAATTCTGGTAGGTATTTATTTCGTTCTCTCTGTGTAGGTTAATGATGGAAGACCGATATTGGATGTTACAGTGCAAGATGAGAGCTACACCAACCTGCCTACAGCCATGGCCTCAGACTTAACCTGGGCAGACAGCAAACTAGCAGTGGTTAGTTACACACAGGCCATATCTTTCTTCACTTTTATGGTAAACAATTTTACCTTCTTGTATTTTTTGTTTTATATTTTGAGCACTTTCACTTAATTGTAGTGGTGTCATACCAAGGGACATACAGTATAATTATTAAATCATGTTTATCCCTGATAGTGAAAACATACACATTGCTGATTTTCATAAAAATTGCTTAAACAGCCTCTTAAATGGAACAACCTCGGAAAACCCCCCGTCAAAAAATCTGACGTTTTGCCGCAGGCAACTTTCTGCCAGGGGATTGCAAAACCTTGTCTACCTTCACTTTACATTGAGACAAAAGCCCAATGTGCAAAAATTAAAACCGTACCCTTTACAGCAGCCCAGCCAGCATTGGTCGCTGGCCACCCAAGCAACGTTCGTAGATAAAAACAAACTGATCTTAAAGGTGTCACTATTTGTGTTGTGGGTTTTAGTACATTCTTGTTCACAATTAGCGGTATACGAGAAACAGGCTTAGTCAGACAGGGAATCCTATGATGTCTAAGCTCTTAATCTAAGTGTTATATTTCCTTCTAGTTGCACCTTGTTGAAAATGCCAAAATGGCATCTAATTTGAACTGGGAAATGCAGGCTTGTATATACAGTACTATTTTGTTACCACTTCTAAACCATCTTCAACTTCCCTCCCTTTTCAGATAACTATAGTTAATGCAAAATGCATCTTTATACTTGAATATGTCTTTAGGTTATGAAGGAGGAGAGCCAGCAGTACTCACAGGCAAAGAAGAGCTTAAAGAAAAGAGTCAAAGAGTTGCGTGACACTGTACGTTTGCCTATTACATTGGCCTCCACAAGGACCATTACACAAATACTATTTGTGTCCTTTCTGCTTTTTTATGTCAATATAACAATATAAGGTATGTTTCTTTGTGTTTTCATTTGAAAACAGATTCAGGAAATGATGCGTGAGAATGAGACACTCCCTGAGATAGAGAAGTTGGAGCAGCAAGAGTTTAATCTGGATGTTGGGGAGCAGAGGAGGCTGGAGGCTGAGGGCGAGCAAGAAGTCGCCAGGGTAACACACACACGCACTCACACTAATGCTCATGCACTAACACACACACACTCTCCAAATGCACACTGACCGTGTATATAAAAAAACCCGCCCACACATACACAATCACAGACTTGCTCAACATATTCAATTTTAACTCACTTTCTACATCTCCCAATTGTATGAATGATCCCACACAGGTCCGCAATGAGATTGAGCTGGAGAACTTGGCTAAGTGTTATCTTCGTGATGTACTCAAGCGAGAATGCTGGGATTCCATGAAGGTCAAAGGGCAAGCTATCAAGGTAAACAGAGAGCTTTCAGCAAGGAAGTCACAGATCTCATAAGTAGATCTACTTTCTGTTTGCAGTGATCTGCTTTTCTGATTGATATGAACTAAATGTTTGCTATAATAATAATACAAAATTATTATTATTATTATTATTATTATTATTATTATTATTATTATTATTATTAATAATTGGATTTCGTTTTTAGCGTTTTTCTCGCCAATTAGGTACACCCAACGAACGGACAGACACACACAACAATCAGTCTAGGTGATACCACAGCAGCCAAATCGGCAGACTTGCTCGCCCAACATATCGCAACAGACTTTGGAAAGACAGACAGAGAGACAGACTGACTGACTGACTGACTGACTACAGTTCTATTGGCAGTGCTTTAGTCAGGGTACTGATAGGAGTATTAACCTATGTTTTTTGTAAGTGAGAGGAAACCGGAGCACCCAATGGAAACCCACACAAACACGGGGAGAACATGCAAACTCCTTATAGAAAGGCCCTTGGGTCAGCTTGGGTTGTAAGGGGTGTATGTGTGTGTGTTTATTATCTTAGGCCTTTCACACTGAACACGAGGTAAAGAACTACCCCATGAAGGAGCGGACTTCGAAAGAGTTGGACGATCTTCGTAAGGTGCAGATCATCAGGAAGATTGAACTGGTTGACGTCAGTGTAAGTCGACATTTTCCATCTTTTGTTATGCATATCCAATTTTCTTTTCAAGACAATCAACACTGCTGCTCATATGACCTGAATCAGTTGTGATTTGTGACCACTTCATAGTAGTTTAAAGCCAATGTGTCACTATTTCTGCGGCACTCATGTAAGCTATTCCCCCCCGAACGGTCCAGCTCCAACAGGAGATTTTTCAGGAGAAAAGTATGCTGAAGACTGATAAAGACGAGGAGGAGGAAGAGGAAGGGCGCGAAGGGGCAGACAGCGCTGCGATTACAGGGAGTCTGAGTGCTCAGTATGGAGGCGCTGACTGTTACCTCTACAAACAGTTCAACCTGCAGAGCAGAGAGCATAAAATCAACCAGATTACCCTGCTACAGGCAAGAGTTGTAGTATTTATTAGACATGTCAAATCTATGGTAGTCTGGTTAAACAGATAATATGGCCAAATGGCTAACATTCATGCTAAAATATGTTAAAAGCATTATAAGAAAAACCTGATACAAACACAAATAAGTATTGTGTTGCTTTATTTGATTCCACCATAGGATGTGATCTTCAAAGTGAAGACGGCCTTCAACACGGAGTTTGCGGTGGTGCACAAGCAGAAAGAGCAGGAGATCAACCGCGTTAAGGAGAAGAACAGGCGCATCCTGGAGATCTTGGCCGAGCTGGACATGAAGGAAAACCTGTGGGAGCCTAGCCTGTCAGACAACGAGAGGCCAGAGAGGGCACTGATTGTGGAGGACTCAGAGGTACCTACTAGAACAGGAAAAGGCCTACAAATGTATTCTGGTCTCCATAAAATAAAATCCAACAACAATGGTTATGGATGTAACCATTGAATATTCTGTTTTATTTCACTGTTTTTCTTTTTAGAGCTTTTCTAAATATACATAAAAACTGAGTACTAGTAGGATAAGCATTTTTTTTTCTGGACAATAACCTTGTTTTCGTGACCAAAGTAAGTGTTAAAAGATGCAATGGGAACCGAAAGTGTTTACAAGGAAAGCAGAAGGTAATTCTGTTACAGTAGTGTGAGGTTTGAACCGTCAGTGTGAGATGTCGGCCTGATTACAGGGCAATGGCTTGGATTGCCAACAAAACTCCAACTACCTGTCATTAAACATGAGCTGATTTATGAAGCTTGGTCTGAGTGATGCATTCCTTTACCCCACTCCAGATTACCGTCGAAAAGTACCTTACCCCGGAGCAGAGAAAGAAGGAGGAAGAAAAAAAGAAAACAGAGGAACAAAGACGGATGGCTTCCAAGGTACCATCTCACTTCTTAACTTTCTCTCCTTAACTTTCTCTTCGGCCTTAGCTCTCAACCTATATCAGGTCGTCAGACAAAGCACAGTACCTACCGGCATCAATAATCATAAATAAATCCAAATCCAAATGCTTTTATTCAACAATGTAGTACATTACATGTAGTTTTACTTTTGTGCTTATAGTCTAGGGCAGGCCACCCTGGAAGATCCCAGTATTACAACATTTAAATAGTAAAGACCTCCCCCATGGACCTAGTCACAGCCTCTAGGATTTTTTGAAAAATGCTAAAATCAGGTGGCAGCGGCAACTGTGGGTGTGGCAGAATGGAATATCTCGCCGTTGTATATTTCCAAACTTTGCTGACGCTGAACATTTACTTTATGTGATGTTTTTATGTTCAACAATATAGGCCATCTTTAACTGTCTTGCTGAGTTGGACTCTGTACAGACATGCAAACCCAAATAACTTTTTCTATACAATGTTTTTTTTTAAGATGAATAGTTACTTTGCATTATTACTATGAATTACTTTAATAATACATTTTAAGTGCTTTCTAGATACTCAAAGCGCATTACACAAATAGGTCGCCAATTAATAACACAGAATGAACAACAAATGGACCGACAGCTATCACTTACTCACCCAACATATTACAACAGACTTGCTAGGACACACAGACGGACTCCAGTCAAATTGGCAGTGGTCAGGGCACTGGTAGGAGGATGCAGCATGATGTTTTGATGGTGGGAGGAAACCGGAGTACCCGGAGGAAACCCACACAAACATGGGGAGAACATGCAAACTCCACACAGAAAGGCCCTTGGCCGAGGTGGGGTTTGAACCCAGGCCCTTCTGGCTGTGAGGAAACAGTGCTAACCACTGAGCCACCGTGCTGCGTGCACTTAGTTACATCATGTTTTTCTCTGGTTACTCTTTAACATGCTAACAAATATAAACATAAATACATAAATGAACAGTTGTAGCCAACCCAAGAGTATGAACTGTCTGGCTGTCACCTTACTTCCACAGTATTCCAACTCCACTGTTCTTTTTTTTCTCCACGTATTTCAGGGTGACAACATCAGAGACAGAGCTCTGGACGACATGATGGGGGGAGTACTGGAGCTGAAGAAAGAGGACATCTTGAAAATGGTTCGGTCAAAAAGATTAACTTTAATTAGAAATGTACCGTAAACAAAATATTATCCAAGGCAAAAAGGCAAGTGTCTTTCCGTTCACAGGAGGTGCCTTATCCCGAGTTCCTTCAGACCAAACCAGACATTCCGTGGACCGAGGACGATAAAAAAACATACAAGGATTATGAGAAGAAAGTCAAAGATCTGCGTGAGGAACAGGAGAAGTACCGGAAGGTAAGAGGGTTCAAGTTCATAGTCATAAGACTTGAGGAAATTGATTAATATTGGATCATGTTTGATTGGCATGTAATCTGAGTCTATTTAAAGACATTGGAAGCTGAAATGAAAAAACTGCAGACGTCCATCAAAGATGCTACAGAGGGGTTTGATGAGACCTTGACAAAGCTCTTTGAGAGGAAGGTGAAATCTGAGATGGTTGTTTACCAGGTAAGATCTTTCTGATCAGCCTTGAACATTATAAATCAATCTAAACCCTGTTACAGTGTTCAGTGTAACTGATAAGTTGCACAAAGTAAATATTATTTGCATTGTGTTGTTGTTATTGTTTATAGGAAGAGCTCAAGATTACAAATCTAGTTCACTCCATTCTCATTGAGGATGAGATCCGCAACAGAGAACGGGAGCTCAGCATGAAACTTGAAAAAACAAGAGCCTTCAAAGTGAGAGTTCGTTTTCATCAATGTCAGTTTCGACTTTCAGTCATGATGAAAGTATTTTATTTTCTGGGCAACCGTGTTTTTTTTGCGATGTCAAAATCTGTTGTTATTGCCAATGCTTACAATACAGAGATGTTTTTCAAGTGATAACATGTCTGGCATTTTAAATTCCTTTTCAAGATGGCCTGTCACTATTTCCCGTACTTTGCATTCCTGTTGCTTAATGAGTCACATTTACATAACAGAATGAAATTGGGGAGGAGCTGAAGACATACAAGGAAAATGTCGAGAAGTTCCGTGAGGCCTATGACAATGTTGTGGCTGAAGACAAAGTAAGACCGGCTCCGCTTCGTATCTGGTTCACATTGAAAGACACACCCATTTATCTGTCAGTGAATGGACTCGCTACTTTGTTAAACAGTTTTCTTTTTTCACCCTAGTTGCTCGACAAAGGATTCAGAAAAGATTTCTTTGATGTACCAGGACACATTGTTGACCACCTTTATAAGCTCTACAAGCGTAGACCTAGGTACACGATGGTGTTCAATAGAGATTTAATACAATCCAAAATACCAGTTGTTTTCAACTATTTTCTAAATGTAGAGCTTGTTTGAGGCTTATGTGTGTAATTGACAAATGCTTCCCCAGGGTCCAGAGATTAAGGACTGAAAACAACACCAACCCGTTTAAAGACCGCCCGTTGTCTGGGCGGGCGGCTGCCGAGGGGGTCTCTCAGATGATAAAAGCCATGGAGGAGCTGGACGCTCCAGAAAACATGCCGGAAGGCATGGACTCTTCTCTGTGGGAGCGGTTCTGTCTGGTCCGCAGAGCCAAAGTAGAAAGCGAGCAACAGGTAATACACAGAAAATCAAGACATTGGAAAGAATATGAGGTGCATTGAACAGTGTTGTCTGTTCAACTTAGTTCTTGAAAATACAAAGATTTACTTGTATTTCTATGAAATAAATATATTTTTTGGAACAAGTAATTTAACCTCATGCACATTTTCTGCAGGTGAAGACAAAGGCTTTGACTCTCGCTGAAATGCAGGCGTTTTTGCAGAAGAGGATTGATGAGGATGAATGTACTAAGATGGAAATTAAATCGTTAATTGATGACATTAACGGGTAAGTTAGTTTTCCAAAATTCATTTTAGAACTATAAAAAAAAAAAAAAAACCTTAACGTAACATTAGCAGACTATCACGACATATTTGATGTTGATGTGATATTTTTATGCCCGACATTAAGATGTCATGAATATATTAGGTACAACGCACTATTCAACTTTCAGCATCTGAAAGCTATTTGGAAAGCAAGTTTCTGTTTTGTCTGTACAAAACAAGCTCACAGGTTCTTACATTGTGACATTGATTTGACATTGTCTCCTGTCAGACTGCGTGAGGAGAGGACTCGTTTCCGCTTGAACCTGATGGTGCAGATCCTAATCAAGCAGGGTCAAGTGGAGGTGGAGCCAGGAGACTTCATCGCGGACTATTCCGAATCCCTGCTGCTCCACAGGACTGTGGTAGAGGAACTCAACGGAACCATCCGGGTGAGAGGGACACTAGCATTCTGTTCATCAAGCCTCTGCATTTGTGCAAATTGACACTCTTCATGTTAAAATAATCTACCCCTGCCCAGTGTGAAATGTTTACCACAAAGACATTTTAGCATTGCATATCATGAAACATCTATCCTTTAAGGCCTTGGGAGATCAGAAGATAGCCAGCATGGTCGAGTGCAAAGACTTTCGTAAGGGCATTATTCAACAGGAGTGGGAGCACAAGCGGATGAGAATGCAGATGGAGGACCTCAACACCAAGGCCAGGGATATTCAAATGCTACGTGTCTCACAGGCACTACAAGAAGTCAGTAATCATAATCTACTGCAGTGTGACCTTTGTGCAATCGATCATGGGAAACTTTTGGTGTTGGTTGCCCAAGTGCCCACTACAGAGCCTGACAAAGTTTGATGAAAATGTATTGGGAAATACAAAATAAGTTATTTTTCCCCCTTCTTAGTATCTCAATGAGACAGATCATGACACCCGAATGTCAAGGCAAGTTTCTGCACTGGAAAAAACCATAGCTTTACAAGAAAAGGTAACGCAAGAACTTAACTAAATTAATGTGCTCAATTTGAGCCATTTTGTTGAAAGGAAACCAAGCCCCTCTATATTTTACTTTGTTTCATATATTTGTTTTGTTTCCTATATTGTTTTACTATGTCAGACTCATGATAAGAACGTACAGAAATGTAAAAGACAGATCAAGCTTCTGAACAGACAAGCTGCGATCAAGGCAGAAAAGAATGCTATTCTAGATCAACAGCTAGCTGAATTGCAAATTACAGTTGCTGAGAGAAGACACATATATGAAGCCACAGGTAAACTATAGGATTTACACTTTGTTTTGCAGGACATATGGTTGGTAAAATATTTTCAGTGCTGAGTAATTTGTGGAACAAAAAACTAAACTGTATTCTTTGTTACCATTTTAAGCTACTAGTTATATTTTCTATGATCTGTATAATACATTTATAAAAACATTGTTACACTAAACCTTTATTCTGGTGATGCTTACATTGATGTAATAAATGCATCAATGCTTTTGTTTTTCACAAAGCAACCGAGGAAAACCAGGAGAGCGAGGCTGAGGAGCGCTACCAGGATATCATCCAGAGGAAGAAGCTAGTGGAACTAGCAAAGGCTCAGGCAGATGAGCTAGCCATCCTTAAGGCAGAGTTGGAACGCATGAGAATGAAGACCTTCCCGTCACTCGCTGAGCTAAAACATGACTGATCAAAAGCTTGTCATCTACCATGGAACATGGTTTTATTTACATTTTTAACAAGAAAATGTTGGAGGAACATAGAACTTAAACTCCTAAATAAATAACAAAAGTATGTAGCAGCAAATAAAACAAACATATGATTGTATAGCCAGTCTCTTCTCTTCAGTTTGTGCAGTTTTGGGGGGGGGGGGGGGCATGAACTGAACCATGAATCTGTGTGGACACTGAGGTAATAGTGAGTAGTATATTTAGACACCAGTAAAGTCCTCCTCAGACCGGTCATAGTGAAGTAAACGGTCATCCAATCCAAAGATGTCCATCAGTTGAGACAGGCCAGCTTTCTGTCCGTCTACGGGAAGTTCCGTCTGAAGCTCGTATAGCGCAGCCTGACTAGAACCTCTCCACTTAGTTATCAAGCTTTTAAGCTGTTTCAAGTCATTCTAGGAAAACAGGTGGACGGAAAAAATGTAAAATATCATAATTGGACTAATTGAAAAAGGTCCAATACAGCACAGTATAAGTGCTTGTTCTGGATAACCCAGGTTGACAGTGTCGAGTAAACAGTGGTTCCCAATCCAGTCCTCAAGTACCCCCAGCCTTGCCAGGAATGGGATCTTCCCTAGTGCCAGCCCACCTGGTGCAATTAGTCAAGGCCTTGCGTACATGACTAATACACCAGGTGTGCTAGAAACTGGGAAGATTAAATACCTGGAATGGCTGGGGGTACTTGAGGACTGGATTGGGAACCACTGGAGTAAGATACTGTAATAATACCTTGCTCCTGTACATTTTCACCAATTTAAGCCTCCGCTGAGTCTCTGTCTTCTCTTTAACCTCTTTCCTCAGTTGGTCTCGTAGTTGCAGCAACTCCGTTGAGGTGGACAGGGTGGTTTCAGGCGTGGGGCCAGGGACTCGATTTCTTACATTCATCATATCTGGAGCTGCCTCGTTTCTGTTGACGTCAACATTCTGCCGATCTAATGGAGGATTATGCCCAGGGCTTTTTGGTTCTGCCGGAGCTTGTTGGACATTGTCCTCTTCATCAACACAAAGGCGTTTAGCCACAGAGATGGGCGAGGTGAAGCTGCGCCTTGATCTTTTCAGTCTTTCCTTTAGAGAGGCACTTGGTTGCTGTCTGGGCTGTGAATGGAGACAAAATGAGACAGGACATATAATAGTTGCGAGCAACAACAGCTTTTGAGAAACATTTTGTCTCTTGAAGCTAGAGTTGGGTGAAGAGACCCTAGCTAGTAAAGTTGGCTCAGAATGCACCGCAAAAGAGAGCGGAGCATTCATGACAAACATCTATAACTTGGAAATATGTGGTAGGGACTAGGGACAGTCTTCTGCAGATGCCACAGATTCTAAAAGCTGGCGTGCTAGCGCGAATACAGACCCGTATGATTAGTGCCCAATCACAACACTATTTGAAATGGCTCTGTTGTTAGTGTTGTTTATCCTGTATCTAGTTTTTATGCGGCCTGTGCTTAAAACTTACGACGAGATAACTGGATTACAAGGCAGATACTAGTTAGTAGTTACAGAATTTACAATGCTACATAGCTACAAATGACTACAATGCGTGTCAAGGAGATTCTATAACTTGAAAGGTGTGATTGACAAACATATCTTACCTTGGCACACTCAGAGGGACTTGATTCCACTGGAAAATTCGTTTTTGTTTTAGGTGTGGTTTCCATCACCTAGCTAGCTTTAAAGCTAACGTTTGGAAACAAAATACCTCCCTATATTGGGTTTCACTTTAGTGGAAGACAAAAATCCTCAAAACAGGGTAGAAAATTACGTAGAAAGCCAATGTTATAAAAGTAATTACTAACTGTGTATCGATTTTCAGCGTATTCCTTAAAAACCTGTCAAATCTCAATACACATATGCCAATTCCAAGACATTTTCTAGCGAGTTTTACCTCCAAAACATCTGATGACGAACCAGTTAGAGAGCACTGGTAACTTCCTGCAGAAGGAAATGTGGGATTTGTAGTAAATATAGGACTGGAAAAACTGTAGGCAACTTTTTATGTGGGTGGAAGTAACGATGTGCACGTGAATTAAAACCTTAAGTCATGAGCATTGGATTGAATTAAGCAAACGGGATCCAATGCAAGTAGGTCCCTACATTAGGCTACAATCAGTTATTTATTGAGTCAACTGATTTGATATATCATGGCTTCACTTTTTATTAAATCAATTACGTATGATGAATTAGATCACTCGTCAGAAGATCAACACGTGTTATAATCACTTACATTTGATCCTAAAATAATTGTTTGCTATTTCAAAACTTTGTTTAGTTTTATTATACGTTATTTTTTATAGAACCATTTCTAACTTTCAGTTCCTCACAATAAAGAAAGTTGCATTCATTCTATTTGGCTTATTATGCAACTCACCTTTCGTTTTACTGTCACAAATCCCCCTTATTTGTGCTCTAATTTAGGACAGGGGTGAACATGTTCTTCTTTGCGCTATGACTCAATTGTACTTATGATTCAGCACTAACTAGTAGTTACACCCCTACTATTACATTTATTCAGTAACCCTGAAGATAACATTAAATGATTACTATCTGGATTTGCCACCATGCCTCTACAGATTTAACTCCAATAGTTTTTGAGCATTTGGTTTGAGTGTCATTTTTATCCTGTCTTGACTTGAACATCCTCGACAGGCTGATATTACACACCTTAGGGAGTATAATTTAGTATATGCTTGAATGAATCATCCAGAGGATCATCTCTCTGGAGATGCATTCTTAGTTGACGTTTTCACCACCAAATGTTTTTATTCTCCTACATAATGTATAAGTGTACAATACAGTAGATGTAGCACAGTAAATTCTGTCTGTTCTCTGTGGTTGTGTATGGTGCACTGTACATTTGAGATTATTTTTGTTGTATTGTCATGGATATTCCAAATACCCCATCTCTTTCACCAGCCAAGAATCATAATTAGTGTATACCTCAAGTTGTCAGATTAAATTCTTACAATACACAGACCCATCCATCCATCCATTAGCTATACCGCTTATCCTATGCAGGGTCGCGGGGGGGCTGGAGCCTATCCCAGCCGACACAGGGCGAGAGGCGGTGTACACCCTGGACAGGTCGCCAGTCTATCACAGGGCCGACACATAGGGACAGACAACAACTCACACTCACATTCACACCTACGGACAATTTAGAGTCACCAATTAACCTGCATGTTTTTGGACAAAAAAACAAAAAAACAAAAAAAAAATATATACACAGACCCATTGTGTAAATATTCACATTAGTGCTATCAGTCTAACTATGGATTCAGCACGTTAAATTCTACTTTCCATGGCACAATATTGACCAATATGAATTACCACAGTCATAAGTACTAAGATTAATTTACAGTATGTCTATATGTATTGTACAACTATTTACCTTTACTACTTAGCATAACACATTCAAACAACAGGAAGATAGCTTAGCTTAGTTTATATGCGTTTTCTCTTGTGGTTTATCTGGGGCATAAATAATTATGTTTATTGATATTATATAGTACTCTTAAACACATTCTACTTCGAACAGGTTGATTTAGATATTTTATGTACTAATTTAATACACAAATTCCAAGAATAGGTCAATTAGTTTCTATGGCAGTCTGGCTGACTCCATTGTGAGAGGTTAACCTAAACACAACCTTTTTCAATATAATTTCACCCTAATGAAGCATCACATTCCTTTCCCATTAGTCTGGTTTAGAATGTGTCTACACTGCATATGAGAGGATGAAACCATCCTACTTTCACTGTCCCTCCAGCTATGAGAGCGAGATGTGAATGATGACTCAGGCTAGGTGGGAAAGTGAGTGAGGTTGGTAAGATGGCTGTCTAGGGTGTGGTGGTAGGGTGGATTGTTGGGCAGGGATAGCTGGGTGTGTTGGGTCTTTGTTGTTTCTGGATCGAAAGAAACACAAAACCCTTCAGAAACCTTACTCACACAAGGTATTATATAAAAAAAGATAATGTTGACAGTCACAGCATAGTGGGTTCCATGTTCCCTTTTGTTAACCCAGAGAGATAAAAAATAAAACGAAAATAAGATCAGACTACTGGACATATAGCAATGCAAATGTGCAGCATTTGCTTTCCTTGTTTCCAAATAAGTTGTCTAACTTTGATCAAAAGCTCATACTTTTTGTATTGGCTTTTTTTCCACAAAATATTTGCTTAATTAATGCACACAGACTTGTTTGGCATATTGGCAAACGTTACAGCCTATGCTAAACCTTACCGTAAAGCTGGAATACAGATTTGCTAGTTATTTAGGTCTGAAGGCCCACTGTGGTAAAACAAAATAAAAGAGAGGCAGAGGCTTACATTGTGTGTGTGTGTGTGTGTGTGTGTGTGTGTGTGTGTGTGTGTGTGTGTGTGTGTGTGTGTGTGTGTGTGTGTGTGTGTGTGTGTGTGTGTGTGTGTGTGTGTGTGTGTGTGTGTGTGTATTTGTGCATCCATGCACTTGTGTATGCATTGGCTTGAAAACATTTCCAATTATTTCATTGAATTGAAGATATTTTACTGCTCTTTGTTTAGAGGTATCTCCGATGTTTCGGTGGGGTGTTATGGAAAAGTGAATAGACTGTCCCGAGGGCACCTTCTTTCTTTTGGCAGTTTAAGTGTATTCTGCTGCCAAGGTAATGGGCGTGGATCGGACAAAAGCACAAAATCGCTGTTATGACTTGCCCAAGATAGTTGAGAAAAAAGTTTTTAAAAGACAGGTTGAAACAAACCATCCCACAGCTTTGGAAGAGTAAATGTCCTTAAAAATATTCGCTTCTTAATGGAATCCATTTCTTCCAACTGACATAGAGAAGATTCTAATTTGAGAGAAGTTGGTTGTGAATTCTCATTGGCGGACACTAAGGTAGGCTGTGTATTAAATGTGTAGGTGAATTCAGCTTATTGGGGCAATCGCGATCATAAAATGCAATAACTGTGATAAATACATTGAGACAAAACTGTCCCAATATAGCTGAATTCGCTCTTGTTGTATTGCCATTTTAAGAATTATTGCAAAATATGCGTCTCTTAATTGTTTTAGACAAAACAATCGGATTGAATGCATTTAGGCTACTTGGGGAACTTCTTAATGTTGTGGGCGTCATGCTTTGTCTGACAGGTGTCACGGTGTAAAGCTAACTTTTTTTTTTACTCTGTGGGTCCAACATTCATAGATTTTTTATGTATTATTTATTATTAAATATGTAATTTTTTTCAACGATATTCAAACAGTTTGTAAAAAAAACCTCGCTTTAATTTTTTTTTTTATGTTATCATAAATCTGGTAAAAACGTTAGCTTCAAATGTTTTAGACTTTATAACCCTTAGACGATTATCAAAATGGTCTACTTAACGCACAAGGTAATGTTAAATCATGATGGTTTGAATTATCTTTTGAAAAACGAGCCAGGTGTGTTTCCCAAAGATGTAGTTGTAGGATATTTTGGTGGTAGAGGTTGTGGTGAAAAGACTGCAGCAATGTATCTCTTTTGTTCTGTAGCCGGTTGAAAATAAAACCACAGGTTGGTTCTCACCTTAGGGCACACACTGAAATGTAAAGCCCCTGTCTCATGTAGCGTACTGTAGGCCCACCTCTATGAACAGTACAGCTCCTTCATTTGGGTGCCTTTGTAATTATACAACGTTAGGGAAATCATAGACCTCTTGTCTGATAATAATTCAATCGTATATACGGTGTTGTACATTTTATATACATTTGTCTATCAAATATAAAGGGGTCAATGTTCTTGTTTTGAAAAACACATGGGCATGGGGTGTGCTGCTTCTTGAGCCATATGGCAGTGATGTATGTTTCAAAGGCTACAGTTTTTTGCATAACTTTAAAGACACTGTGAACTGTGCTAATACAATTATGTAAAGGTTTGACAGTCTGTGGTTCTTTCTGCAGATTGAGGACCTGTGGCATGTAATTTAAGAGTTAGCAAATATCCTCTGTTTTAATTGTTTGCAAACATTGGAACAAAAGTGGCTCATGTTTTTGTTTTAGTCATGACTGAAAATTGATAATACCATAATTACTAACTTGTAAGTCATATTGTTTTATAATTAAGAAATATACCAAATATATCCATACAAGTATGGACATGGTAATGTTGAAGCCCCAATGGGGCTATCTTCAAAAGAAACTGAAGGATTGTGCTGATCACGGTGTTAGTTCTTGATCACGGTGGTTCCCCATGTTTTACGCCTTCAGGGATGTGGATTTTAAATGCAGCGTACTTGCATAAACATAACGACTGGTCTAATATTTCATCTGTCTACCAAGTGGCTCTCAGAGAAATTTAAAATAAACAGACAAGATTTCTTAAAGCTACTTAAACTAATGTTGCTTTTTCAGTAGCCTATATGATTGTTGATTATGTTTTTATTGATTTGAGAAGATCAATACTTAATTAGAGAGCAATAGATATACTGCTTGCAACAACAACAAATGATTATTTCTTGAGCAAATCTTTATCGACCATGTGTGGCTAGATACTATATACCATGTTACAGACAAACCTTTTATGGAGTAAAAAGGCATGAAAGTTATTTTTAGCTGTCACAGAATTCGGATCTCTGATACACATGGTTCATGTTCAAATTGACTAGTTTGGCATCAAGAAAGCCTGTTAAATCAAAAACTGCATTGAAGATAGAAAGTACATTTCTTGCCCAAAATATTTTTGGTGTTTCCTTATCTTACTTTTTAGGTGGGAACATTTCAATTAAGACATATGTATGGATATATGTAGATATTATGTGTGTTCAATGTTCAGTTATGATTTATTTTGTCACAGTTATTGCATTTTCTCGTTGATAAAGTATAGGGAAAACATGGTGAAGTCCTTTTTAAATAACTTTGTTTTGCTCCATTTCCCAACAGCGTCCATGGCATGGATGATTTCATAACAGGACAGAGAAACCACTCAGGGGCAACCTCCAGTGGAAAGGGTGAGATTTTCTTCCTTCTGAGTTTGTTAGTTAAGACACATACTTTTGAATAGCGCAGCGAACTAGATGCCAAAGAGAAAATTATCTGTTTGAACAATGGGGGGTACTATATTTTCTAGAGTCATATTAGCTACTATTGAATAAAAACATACCCAATAAAACACAAAATGTATAATCATTTAACAAATAAATGTATGCACAGGAACCAATAAACAATATCCTAAATAAAACAAAACATAGATTGAAAGATCAAATTAAATTAAACTGTAAGTTTAAGTTAATGTTTTGTTCATTTTTTGTCTCCATTAGTTGTTACAGAAATCATAACCTCAAAAAGCAGTAGACTGGCATCTTTACCACCAAGTAAACTACATTACTCGTACGCTGAAACAATTTGTTGTCAATACAATGTATAACTGTAGTAAAAGGACTTATTCTGGCTATTGGTCTGCTCTTTTTTAGAGGGTGCAAGTGGATCAACTTATAAAAGTATGACCAGTGATGCTGGAGGGCTCGAAAAGAATATTTTGTCTCAGAGCACCAGTAGAAGTTACTTCACATCATGTGAGAGAATCTCTTTGTAATGCTACGTTTTCAGCATTTAAAACACTAACACTTTAAAAGTCCAGCCGTCGTCATACTGCTTATTGTTTTAATCTTCTTCTTTGTTTTTAGCGGCACTAGGAGTCAACCCCAGCAGCTCTGGTCTCACTTCTGGAGTGTACCTGGGTTTGGACTCCTCAGAGGGAGGAATTGGCGGAGGCTATGGAGGGGGTGGTGGGGGTGGCTATGGGGGAGTAGGAGCAGGAGAAGGCTATGGGGGTGGAGGTAGCGGAGGCTATGGAGGAGGTGGTGGGGGTGGCTACGGAGGAGTTGGAGATGGCGGTTCTGGTGGTACTGGTAGCTATGGAGGCTACATGGGTCTGTCGGGAGGGAGCTCAGCTACGAAGGTGAAGTCTAGCTCCTCAGGAGGCGTCAGGAGGACCCATAGTGCAAACTCTGCTAGCGGTCTATCTCCTGTGCTCTCAGAGAGGAAGAACTTTTCCAGCCGATCGGGGGGTTACGATGGTGAGTTGTCGATCAATAAGATGATAAGATCCAGCCATTTACTAGAATGGTTGTTATAATCAAAGGAGAAACAATACATTTCATTATAATATTAATGCAGGTGATATTGTAATTTCAATTTCATGTTAATGCAATCTTAATTGTATGCCCTGCACATTAACATTGTTTTGCATATATTTTTTTCCCTAGGAAGCTCCAGTGGCAATTCCTCTCCAGAGTTTAGTCGAAAAGACTATGGTAACTGTCATTATTTTAGATTTAAATAATATATAAGCACATATAAAGTAGACAAAACAGTATGTGGATATTCAGTCTACATGTCTGTCTGTCTGTCTGTCTGTCTGTCTGTCTGTCTGTCTGTCTGTCTGTCTGTCTGTGTTTTTAGGTTTCAGTTCCACCAGAGGGAGGAGCCAGAGCAGAGGTATTCCTCTTCGTTTTCTCACACTCTTGTTCCTCCTTTTCCATCTCAGAGTGAACCACACAACAAACTGTTTCTTGTCCTTTCTTTTCAGAGAGTGAAATCAGGGCCAGGCTGCAAAGTGCTTCTCCTTCCAGTCCCAGATGTAAGAAATCTGATACATGTGTAGTACCAATCAAAGGTTTGGATGTTCTCTCTCATCCGACTGAGTGGGGGGTATGCCCAAACTTTGGACTGGTACTGTGCATGGCTAAAAAAATAATTTCTTTACAAATCAATTACAAAGTAATACTTCTTACTACAATTACTACAATTAAGTTAGTTTCCTGAGTTCACTTAGTTAATCTGCTCACCTGTCCTGTGTTGCACGCCCTAAATACAGGGACTGAGCTGGATGAAGTGAAGAGGCTTCTGAAGGGAGGGCGATCAAACAGTGCCAGCCCTACCCGCTCTTCGTCGGCCTCCATCACTTTACCCGTTCCCAGGAAGGCCACTGTGGAGGCCAAGGTCCACACAGAGACCTCTCAGTCTAGTAAGCGCCCCCCCCCCTCACACACACACACACACACACACACTCGCTACAATGCATAGAGGGACACAGACTGCATACGCATAGAAGAGCAAAGGCACAGAAAACGTAAAAATGACTCAATAACACCAAGTGCTTTGTCACTGCTTCATTTGTTTGTTTGTTTATTGTTTGTTTTTTGTCACTCTTCTCCCCCTGTAGCGACGATCCAACATGAGTCACGTAGACTGGAGCCTACCCTGCCCTCCTACCTTCCCAGCTGGTCCAGCACCACCCTCCTCCCATCTTCTGGTTCTGGCTTGCTCACCAGCATGGCCACTGGCACCAGTGCCTACGGTTTCCAGGGCAACGCCAACAACGTGTCCACTGGGTCCACGTTGCTCCACACCACCGCTCCCTCCTCCCTGTCAGGTAGCAATCAGAGTGCCAGGCCCTCTGTAGATAGACGAGGAGGGTTCCAAGCCTTACACAGACATGTTGTACTCTGATTCACTTTCAGTAAATCTATCCTTCCTTTAAAGATAGCTTAGGACACGTTTTGTGTGTTTAGCTTTATTATGGATTTAGAATTACCTTGAAAAAAGTGTTGGACTTCATTTGGAATCCTCTGGGCTTCTTTACAGTGTATGGGTTTCAGAATAATCTGGCTCCTACATCCAGTACTGCGCTGACCACCAGTGGAGCAAACACTAACACTGCTTTGACAGGTATAGTGGCATGAGTGGCGCCGCATGTGAACTGTTTGATATATTTGCAGTTGGTGAATACATTACATATTTGTGTGTGTGTGTGTGTGTGTGTGTGTGTGTGTGTGTGTGTGTGTGTGTGTTTACGTGCAGGATATGGAGTACAGAAGAATATGTCGAAAATCGGGGGTGTCGTCAGTTCTGGAGTGTCCACCTCTGCAAGTAGGCCAACATTCATTTGATTTATGAGTGACAAAGGATGCATCATCCTTTTTGGATGAAACCACCAACATAATAGATTTATTAACAATGAACAAAAATAAAAAATAAAACTTAAATACGAGTATTAGCTTCACCTGTTGATATCATACGTTAACACATACCTGTATGGCCTAATTAACATTGAAATGTTTGAAGTTCAGTTTATGACTGTGTGATCAGATGCAGTCAGCGATGATACGTTCCGGAAAGACTTTAAGTACCTGCTCCTGGAGAAGGAGAACATACCGACGAAGAGGGACACCGAGGTGCTCATTCTGGCCAAGGACAGCGGCAAGCACTTCACCAGCAGTAGTGCCTACATTGGAGGGGGTATGTCAGCTTATGGGGAGCTGTACCATAGCACAGAGCTTTTTACACAGTTAATATAGGCCAAATACGATTCCTGTAGTGTCATTCGTGATGCCAAGCCAGGACAGGTGAAGGCTCGAGCTGTTCAGAAGATTTGAACACCATGGGAGATTCCCGTGTTGATGTTGGTTCTTCCTGACTGTGTCATCCTGTAGGGTCACTGTCAGGTGATTCAATTAAGAAGGAGAAGCTGATGTCGTCTAGCTATGCTGAGACAACCCCGCTGAAGTTGGAGTCAAACTCATACTGTAAGAACGCATTTTCATACAATCAGAAGTGAAGAAAAAGATTTGCATGACCATGAATGACACAATCATCTTTTTTCAATAGATGGACCACCCTTAGTATCAACAAAAGACAAGGCAACATATGCAGGTATTTATATATGAACATACAGTATGATATTATGATTTAGTAGTCTGTATACCACGCTGAGTGACTTATTAATAGTTCATTGAGAAATAGGAATAGTTCATTTAATGAACCAATTCCTTGTATTTTCCCATTGTTAGAGATCCACAAGGATGGGGATTACTATGGAGAGGGAAGCTGCTGTGGCTGTGAAGAGTCATGTTGCACCTGGTGGAAATGGCTCCTAGGTCTCCTTCTCCTCTCCCTGCTCCTTCTGGGGCTACTGCTTGGACTCATTGCTCTGGGTGAGTCAACCTTGACTGATTATCACAATCAAACCTCAAATTGTACAAACCACAGACACTTGTCAAGAGATTGAAACAAGAAAGTTATTAAATCCATTTATGGGATGTGTTAAGGGACATTTTTGTGTGATTCCTTGGTGTCTATGAAGCACATAAAAAATATTTGAACGCTAAAAAAAAATTATATTATATTTTTTAGCAATTATTCAAGGGTGCCTCTTTCATCCCTTCCAATTCACATGCAGTTTTCAGTGGTGAACGCGAGTTCACGCCCATTGCTCATTAACATTCATTAGTTGAGTTATGTTACTGGCTTGGGATAGTAACATTCCGCTGTTGTCATGGCTGCTGCCGGAGTAGTTCGACCTTACTTATACTAGCCGGAGTCCGTGATTGGTCAATTAGATTGAGTTCCATTTTCTAAGTCACAAATGGCTGCGATTCAGAACAGCTTGTAAAACAGTGTAGATGTGATGTCAGAGGTGAACTAGAGAAAATTAAAGTTTTAATTTTGTTGGTACAATCCCTCTGAGTGATGAAACAATGAAAGACAAAGAAAAATTCAAAATCTTACATTATGGTCCCATTTAACCCTAAACTCTATTGGTTGATAGTTACACACAGGCTGACCCAACTGGCGACTGCATGCATTCATTTCAATACTCAGGAACTGTTCAATAACACACACTGTGGTTCTAACAAGTTGTTGCTCTGACACCATTTTGTCTCCCTCAAGCCGAGGCTGTGAAGAAACTGAATTCTCGCGTGACTACCCTGGAGTCTGAGTCCATAGCCGCCACCCGTACCAGTCGGCTGTCACTCAACGGGAATGACATCCACACCCCGCGGTCTGGCACTTCCTACCTAGACGATGGGGATCTGGCCCGCGCAGTCAACAGCCTGAACACAGGCACCGACGCTGGAGCAGACACCTCTGGTATGGACAGTGCTGCCCTCCAGAGGACCATCCAGCAACTACTCCGAGCCGAGATGCAGTCGCAGTCATTCAGAGGTAGGGGCATCAGACTGTGCGACACAGATGATATTCTACTAAATAATGTGCAGCACGTTATTAAGGATCTGATCAACATAACCTACTGTAATATTTCACCAACTGAAAATCCTTTTTGGCAAAATTACAAGGTCACAAAGCCTGTACAATAAAAAAATATTATAAAAAAGTACCATTAATAGTTTACTTTGATTTTTTTTATAGCGCTTCTAGCCTCGTCAGCGAAAGGAGAGAAAGGAGAACCTGGACTTAGAGGTATCATTTACAGTGACATAACACAGGTTTTCATCTACAGCACTTTGGTCAACTGTTGTTTTTAAATGTGCTGACATTGACATGGTGTTGACTCATTCATTACATTTAGTTTACTATACTTATATTTTACTTGCTTTGTGTTCAGTTACAATGAGCCCACATTTTCACTCTTAAACATAATTTTTATTTGCCAGCCTTTACTCATCAAGGGCTATTCTGTTTGTATTTCCAGGTGATCAAGGAATTCACGGAGCTAAGGGTAGGTGTTATTCATGCAAAAGTGTAAATGTAGTTATCTATGTCAATGTGCTTATTCTTCTCAAAAACGAATTGTGTGTCGTAATTAAGCACATATGAGGTGATGCCTTGGCAGAGCTACAGTAGTTCAGGCAGGCAACTCAGACACAGCATTTATCCACGTCACATCAATCAACCAGTCGCACACGCTCAATAGTTTAACGCGGCCTACTAAACCACAGTCACTCGCCACACTTGCTCCTACAACTGCTCGCTCACTGCTGCACCATACTTCTGCTCGCTGCTGCACCACACTATGCTCCTATTCTCGCTGCTGCCCACCTCCACCCCAGCTTCCACCTATTTAGTGTTTGTTACACAGTATCCGATGGGGATTCTGCAGATATCTGCTCCCTACCAATGGTTGTTCACTTAGCATTTGTATAAGACCCCATGCGGGGAAGCAATCAGAGCAGCAGACCCTTGACGCCATACTTCAATGTATTACCATGTATTGCAATAAATTGTTAAACTTGTCGTAAGTTGTTATGACTGAAATAAATCTGAATGTGATTGATCTGTTATATAGGTGACAATGGTTTCCCTGGACTGCCTGGTGAGTACCATAGTGGTAGAGAACACTGGTGACGTCTTCAGTTATAGTAGATCGATTGCTGTAGGATCCCTGATCCATGCTCTCACACGGTTCTGATTTCGTTATGCTCCTCTCTCCCCTCAGGTTCTCCAGGTGCCATGGGTCATGCCGGACCTGAGGGGCCCAAAGGACAGAAGGGAAGCGCAGGTAAATCAAACGTTATTATATTATAATATATTTTGCATCCCTTGTTACCATACGCTAGATTGATAAGTGTGTGTGTGTGTGTGTGTGTCTAGGTGACCATGGAGTCGAGGGGCCGGCAGGAATCAGGGGCCGGGAAGGGCCACCAGGAGCTAGGGGGGAGCCAGGCACCTCAGGCTTTAGAGAGAAGGGGGAAAAAGGTGGGAGATCAATACAACCGTCCTCAGAGGACCAAGAAACACGTGATGTGTGTAACTCTAGGCGCTTCTCTACATCTGTTTAAATTATGATTTAAAACAGTATTTGGTTGTCTGATTTGAAAGGCTCTTCAGGGGAACCTGGATCTCCTGGTGTTGCTGGACCTCCAGGCCCATCTGGCCCTAAAGGTGACAGCATCATATCAATTGGGATTTTGTCATTTAGCAAACTTAGTACTGGTAGAACTCAATGTGTCCCATTGCCCATGTTATTGTCCTCATTATTTATGCACTGTTTGTTTCAGGCTCATCTGGAAGTCAAGGGCCTTCTGGTCAAATTGGTCAGTCTCTAAACGTTACAATGATCTAGAGAACAATTTGTTAGAATTATTAGAGAATGATTAGATGTAATTATTTGAATTATTACAACCGTGTGAGATACGGTATACATTCAAAGTATGTCATTTTAACATGCCTCTCCTTTGTATCAAGCAACATGTATGCAGTAATGCGTGATAATCTAATAAAATCATGATTAAATATTTGCTGTCTCTATGGTTGCAGGTCAACCTGGTCCTCAAGGTTTCCGTGGGGAGTCAGGACCTTTAGGACCAAAGGGTCTGTATTGTACTGTAGATTCCTACTCTTGCACTTGTCTTGATGTTAGCTAAATGTTTGTGACAAACATAGAACTCTTAAGTCTTAATAGCCTAATGTACTTGTATGTATGTTGTGCTGACCATGAGAGTCTATCGTCCTGACATGGTCTCACCTATGGATGCCATTTTGTTTCTGTAGGAGATAGGGGCAACGCCGGCTCTCAGGGAATAAAAGGTTGGTAGCTGTAGATGTGATGATCAGTTCCCACAATATGCCACTGATTACTCATGACTGTTTAAATAACCTACCTAATTGGCAAAAGTATGAAAACATGTGATTTGGATTGTTACAACAGGTGATCATGGTGAGAAAGGACCTAGGGGTTCACCAGGTGTGTATTACATATAACATCTGTTCCAACTCAATAACACAAATTCATCATATGCTATTAAACAGTAAAGATCACTTTTATAGTTTATGAAAATCTTATGGGAGATATCTTTTTAGCTTAATGGACTTAGTCTAGTCTTATTTAAGCAGTGCAACTTTACCCATCAACTAACTGTCTGTCTTCACAGGAGACGCAGGCCAATTAGGACTGCCAGGACCAGCTGGAGAGAAAGGACCCAAGGGATCTGTCGGTTAGTAGCTGACCGATGATCAACATCACACTACAAGAAATAAAATTAACTCATAATTTAATGAAGTGGAGAGTCTAATAAAGCACATGTTTTATGAGGCAAGCTCTCGTCTCGGATTTGCCATAACAGGGCTTCATTGAATTGGTCGACGGACAGACGACTTCCCATTTTATTAGTGTGTCTTTTGTGTCCCTAATGTATTTTATTCGTTTAGTGATTGTTTTATATACCATGGGCCTTTAAAGTGCATACATAGCATGAATAGCCAAGACCTATATTGATATGGCTATAATTACTCATTAGTGTCAGGTAAATGTTAGCATTATTGTATTTTATTATATAGCATATTGATGTTTATTCTTGAACATCCTTATTTAATCTTTTGGCCCATAGTGGAGAAAGTGTAAATCAAGACTTTAGAAAAAAATGTATTGCAGTTTCAGGTTTTATTTATTATTAGAGTATCCTGTGTGCATATGTATTTGTATAATCATTGCACTTCACTTACTTTTTAAATTTCAACATTGTTCAAATACATATTTATTTGTGATTGTAAAATAGGCTCACCGGGAGTTGATGGTGACAAAGGTCAAAGAGGTAAGCAACCTTTTAAATGAATATGAAACACATACACAAACCAGTGAAGGTAACGTATTGGTTGTGTATGGCTCTGGTATTGCCCTGTTTGATTATGAATTGGATCCTCAGGTGACCAGGGTCCCACTGGTCTACCTGGGATAAGAGGTCCTGCTGGTACCCCAGGAGATGCTGGCCAACCCGGTAAAATTAGACAAACTACAATCCTTAGGCTAGCATAAATTATGTACGTTTCTGTTAATATCCAGCTCACTTTCCTTTTTTAATACTTTTGGAATGCTTGTAGGTATACCTGGTCTTCAAGGACCGCCAGGTAGGCCATCAAGCTTTGAATTACCTAAGAAATTTGTGTTCTGATTGTGTATCACTGCTCCATAGTAAACAAAAGATAATCTGATTACTTTTTGTCTGGCTCTTAGTTTAGTAATTGGCAAAGTTCTCTTATTTCTGTTTTAGGAATGGCCGGAATTCCTGGACAAAATGGGGCGAAGGGTAAACAACTTTTACTATCACAACTGAATGAGATACTGTTAGGAAAATGTGGAAACTAGGAAATATGGGTTCATATATTGGTGAAATTTAAATGATTGTGAATTGAATCAATGTCTTGTGAGAACTGTGACATTGTTTTTGCAGGTGAAGCGGGTGAACCAGGACGAGTCATCAATGCAGGTAACCAGTGGGCAGCAAAGATGACTTGATACCGTAGACAACTGAGCTGGACACTATTGATATGAACATATGAACAACAACCATAATTTTGTGTAAGGATATGTGAAGTATTGTTGCTGTTTTTCAAGGCGGTTCCAGCTCTGTGGCTATTCCTGGCCCACCAGGAAGCCCTGGACCCCCAGGCACCGCTGGGCCTCCAGGATTATCAGGTGAATTATTAAATTATTTAAAAAACATGATGTCATTTTTATCTCTGAATATTCCTTTATGGTTAAATACATTTACCATCTTATCTGTGTACCTTCCCTTATGAATACTAGTGTGCATTTCCCCCCGATTAAACTTTCTTGATTGTTAAATGTCTTTATTGTTCAATATTGTATACTGTTTTCATTTATTTCTGGGGTGTTATTTTATTTGAACTATCTTTGTCTGCCTCCTCAGGACCCATCGGTCCTGCGGGTCTTCCTGGACAGTCTGGTAGGCCATCTCAATCGTTTGTCCTGAATATCGGACCAGTTGAACACATACTGTACGACTAGAGTATGAGCTACTGCGTCACAAATCACTGTTTATCACCCTAGGTCCTAAAGGGGACAAAGGAGAGAAGGGTGACAGGGGAACCCAGGGGGAGGCCGGAATCTCAGTCAGGACCTCGGAAACGGTTAGCTCGTCGAGAGCTGATAGTAAGGACACTGTTCCTTTTCATTCTACACCTTCCTCCTATCAACTCAAAAACATAAAGGCCACATCAATCGAAAGGATGATACTATATTGCCTTGAATTAATCATTCAACTGTCATTTTGATGGCAGGTACTTGCGTTATCAATATGGTGTGGCCTCTCTGTGACCTCCTGATTGTGCTCCTTTAGGACAGTATGCCTCTGCTGGAGTACAGGGGTCACCTGGCCCACCTGGAGCCCCTGGAGCCCCTGGAGCCCCTGGAGCGCCTGGTCGTGAAGGTATCCTCATAGTCACTCTAGAGTCTGGACGCTGCTTTAGCTGTCTGCAGCGTCTGATGTCCAACAGGCGTAGTGGTCTGCAGTGGCCTGGGGCAGGTCTCCTGGACATGACAAGTTGTAGCCTGAGTCAGCTAGATGGATTAAAATATCCTTACCTGTTTGCTGCTCTTTACCTTAGGAGACTCAAGACCAGGACCTCCAGGACCTGCTGGCCCCCCTGGTGAGCCAGGTAAGTCCTGGGACATAAAACCCATCACAATCATAAATGCTAAGTCGAACGATTTAGCCTTTGCTTTGCTTTGAATACTGTATGTCGTATATTGAATTTGTATATTGTAGATATGACATCCCTCTTAAAGAATGTCATCTTTGTCATGTTTTTTAAGGATATGGTAGACCAGGGCCGAAAGGAGACAAAGGCGAACCAGGAAGCTTTGTGCCAAACTCAGGTAACCCTAGCCAAGTCTTAGCTCATCATATCATGAGAAAGAGAATGGCTTGACTCTGATGTCAAATAAAATGGATAATAATAAAATTGACGCAATATTTGCTTTGTCATTTACGCTATAATTTATTTTATGTGTTAATATGACTGTTCTTCCAGCACCTTCCCTATTCAATAAAATTGTGAAATTTCTAGGAAAAAATCTATGTTTATTGGCGCTGTCATTCTTTCAGGAACGTTCTTTGCTGGACCACCAGGACCTCCGGGCCCATCCGGCCCTCAAGGAGCCACAGGTCTGTTAGGATACCACACACTCTGATGAACTGGTTCTCTATGGTTTAAGGGGTGGTCATTGGATTGCGCTGCAAACACCTTTGTTTTATTTATCATTTTATTTATCTACATTTTTGAGCCTAACCGGCCAATATGGGCCTATCACAGAGAAATTAGAATTAGCGTATATGTTTTCCATATATATATATATATATATATATATATATATATATATATATATATATATATATATATATATATATATATATATATATATATATATATATATATATATATATATATATATATATATATATATATATATATATATATATATGTGTGTGTGTGTGTGTATACTGTATATATATATATTTTTGTTGTTGTGTTAAATACATTATTTAACCAGGCGAGTCCCATTGAAATAGATATATCTTTTACAAGGGGCCCTGGCCAAGAGGAAAACACCAGCATAAAACATGAGAACAGGCGTAAAACAATACAGCAAGCAACATAAGCATTATAACAATATGCAATTACATAGGTTTGGCGCAAAGTGTTTAATAACCACATTTGAGGAATCATTACAAAAATGTATATACGTATAAACAGTACTTTGCAAAAGTTTTAGGCAGGTGTGAAGTCTTTAAAGTTAGAAAAAAACACCACATAAAAATATGAATGTTGATTGTTTATTTTTTTATCAATTCATAAAATACAAAGTGAGGGAGAAGCAAATCTGTGTCAAATCAACATTTGGTGTGGCCTTCAAAACAACATCCCCTGCCTAAAACTTATGCACAGTACTGCATCTACATTAGTCGGTATCAGCATAGGCCCCAAAAATTCAGTATTGGTTGGGCTGTATTCAGTTTAGACTGTCCTTTGTATAATGGTGATTTCTGGGTTAATGAAATCTCCCTCACATCTCCAGGTTCTCAAGGACAAAGAGGATTTCAAGGTATTTAACCCAGTACTTTGAAGGAAGGGGGTGAGGGAGGAGGAGGGGTGGGAGGTGGGGGTGGGGGGGGGGGGGGGGGGCTGAGGTTTGAATGCAGGTAAAACCATTTGGTTCTCTCTCTCTGTCACAGGTGAACCAGGCCAGCCAGGTCTGCCTGGGAGCCCAGGAAGTCCAGGAAGTCCAGGAAGTCCAGGAAGCTCTGATAGAGGTCAGCACATTCTTCATTTATCATGTTGTCCTTGAAAACAAATATGTCTTTTGAAGTGCTCCTCTTGGAGTATGGCATAATGGATATTATAACATCCTATCCTGTGTATATTGAAATGTTTGCATATTTGTAGATTACAGTCATACATATTACATTCGGCTGTATATTTTTGTGTTCAAGTCTTGCACCATCACATCACACCACCAAAATATGAACTAGATGTTAACACGTTTATAACACAGCCTCTGGCAATTGAAATGCTGACTTGATGGCTTCATTTGACTGTGTTAACACTAACATCTTTCTTAGTCTGGTTGCATTGACGTGGATGTAAAGAATGACATCCAAACGTATTTTGATATAAATAGGTTGGGAAACTAAGACGAATGTTTTGTCTCCTTAGCCACATCTTATAGAGCCAGTCCGGGGCCCAGCGGCCCCCCCGGGCCACCTGGGCCTGCTGGTCCGGAGGGCCACAAAGGTAAACGTGACTTAGGTGTATCAGCTGTCAATTACATGCATACACTTATGATACAGTAACGTCTTAGTTTGTATCATAGGGGTACAACATCAAGTGGTCTTTAATAATTCTTCCTTTGTTCATCTCTTGTTTGAAGGGGAGCCTGGCGTACCTGGGGCTCCTGGAATCCCTGGCGCTTCAAGAGGTAAGCTTTGTGACTGGGTTAAATCTGGTCAATGTTCCAGATACAGCAGATCCCAAATTGAACCATATTCTTTATTGCCTTCCTCAATTTATTTGGTAGTTGCTAGTTTAGAGTATTTCCAATATTAGATGGTTATTCTACACTATTAACTTTTAGTGATGTGTATTTCTCCCAAGTTGTATCTAATTTCCTTGGTATTTCCTTACAGGCTCTGGATCAGTCATCCCAGGCCCTCCTGGTCCCCCGGGCCTTCCTGGTGTTACAGGCCAACCAGGCCAGTCAGGAGCATACTCTTCTACGGCTGACATCCGTCAGTATGTCAGCGATTATCTAGGTAAGACACAGATACGGAACCGCAGCATATTGCAACAATATTTTCCCAACTCCACCTCCCTCAACCCCGCCTTTACAATGAGCCCCTGATGTGGCTAGCTGTTGATGTAAGTACCTTATTGGCAAACAGTACCTTGTGCTCTTCACCCTTCGCAGGCAGGAACAGACCGGCTGCTATTCCAGGCCCCCCAGGCCCACCTGGAGCCCCGGGGATCCCTGGATCTTCTGGTTCTTTGGAAGACATATCCTCCCGTGTGATCGTTTATCTGCAGCGTAAGTCCTCATGTCCTTCTCCATAACACTCTTTGACTAACCAGGATTTTGTGAGATAGTATTCAGTGGTTGTTAACCCTGTGTGTGTGTTTGTGTGTGTATCTGGTCTTTTAGGATCGGGATCCAGTTTCATAGGTGCTCAGGGCCCCCAAGGACCCCCTGGTCCACCTGGTACCGGAGGCTCTGGATCTCTGACTGTCAACCATCTCATCACCCTGCTTCAGAGTAGGTTGCGCTGTCCCCTATAACACACTGTGATCATCTTAGAACAGACGTCTTTTTTATTATTGAGTGTGTAAACTGTGACTTCATTTGACAGCCTGATTTGTGTTCAACTCATCATTCAAATGAAAGCAACTTATTTTATTTGACATTTTCTATTTAGGTGCTATGTAGTGCATACCTCCATTGGATTGCCATGACCTCAGGTCTGTTTATCTGCTGTCTGTATTCAGGAGATGACGTAAGACGATATGTGATGGGCCCTCAAGGTCCACCAGGACCCCCCGGAGCTCCAGGGACATCGGGATCTGGAGTCAGTGGCACTACTTATAACCCACAGGAAATAGCCACCTATGTCATCAGAGTCATGAACGGTGAGTTCCTATCTATGACATATTGAATCTCTATAAATTTGTAGATTTCACATTTCCCTAATCACTTAAGTTTAGTGCTACCTACCTTATCTTCTATATTCTCATGTCACTCACTCAGGACTAGATCCAATCTCAACCTCCACCTTGACTGACATTAGCTTTGTGCCTTATAAAGTGACTAAGGACATATTCACTCTACAAGTACAATCGTTCCTCTCCTTCCCAGAGCGTGGTGTCACAGGTGGTCAGCCCGGCTCTCCAGGTCCTCCTGGTCCTCCAGGTTTACCAGCCAGCACTGGTGTGGACTACGCTGTTCTGCTGAGAAGTAAGTCCATGTCATTGGCTTTATGGATTATTATACCCGCAATGGAAACACAACCTGCATGCTGCCCCTCTTTCACACCAGAGTTTTGAAAGTCAATGCATTTTCTACTGTAAACGGGTCGTTAAACTTTCAGAGTTGAATTCAGACGTTACTCTAATCCATGATTTCTTTGATCTATTTGCCCGTTTTATTATTTAAAAATCAACACTACACTAAAGGGTTTATTTCCCCCATTTTGTTTGTCCTCAGGTCCAGAGTTCTATGACATGGTCAGTCGTTCAGCACGTCAGCCTGGTCCACCTGGTCGTCCGGGGCCCCCCGGCCCCCCCGGCCCCCCTGGGTCTTCAGGGAGCTCAACTACCTATGTGGGCTCAGGAGGCTACAAGATAGAGGACATCCAGCGATACCTCCAGAGTAAGTCTGGCTAGCTTACAGGCCACATGGTGTATACCTACCACAGTATACTGGACAGTCATCTGGCTATTGTGTAAATAATCAAAAGTTTTGTAAAGGTCTAACCCTACTTTACATCGAATAATTATATTGATAATGCTGGAATGATGTGACGCAGTTGTATCTTATGTTGTAATGTGCCTGTCCAGGTTCTGGTTTCAGTGTCCAGCCTGGCCCACCCGGTCCACCAGGACCCCAGGGACCACCAGGTGTCCCAGGCTCAGCTGTGGTCTATAGCGAAGGAAAGAGGAACTACGAGCGTGAGAGTATTCGTTCTGAACTTCAGGAGTACCTCACCAGTGGGTTTATAGTCCTCTTCCAGGCAGCAAATATTGCTATAATTCACTTTTCTGTTACATATTGATTAGACTATTTCTGGCTGCTGTTTTAAAGCTGGCTAGTGGTGCACGTACCTAACAGGCGTGTCGTTTCCTAGGTGACGTTATGCGGCGAGCCATGGTGGGACCTCCAGGACCGCCTGGCCCCAGAGGTTACAAAGGAGATCGAGGAGAGCCTGGGCAAGTTCAGGCCTTACCTCAGAGCTACAACCATGGTGACCCGCGATACGTCAACGCCGACAGTCGTCGGAGGGACATTGAGGCGCTGACGGAGACACTGGACTACTCCAATGTGGCCTTGAGAGTTACGGACTATATCAGGAGTGAGTTGTTTTCAATCGCTCAATTTATCAATCGCTCACTACATTCGAAAAACAACGTTGAATCAATTTCACTTCCATAGAGTTGCAATTCCAACTAATCAAATCCCCTTCAACTTTGATTTGGTAACCCAACAGTGCGAACTAGAACTCTACTGATCTGTGAACATCATTAAGGCCTTTTCTATGAGGGTTGCGTACTCACTAACTATCCTTTGGCCTGCAGACCAGGGCTTGTTGCAGGACTTCATGGTGGAGGGCCCCAGGCGGGGAGCGATACAAGAAATACAGGGACCCCCTGGGCCCCCCGGCCCCCCTGGGGCTCCTGGTTACAGCCGTGTCATCGGCTCCTACGGCAATGTGACCACCGACCTAATGGAGTTCTTCAGAAGTAAGTACAAGAGGCATCCCTTCTGTAACATTAGACGTAAAAAAATAACACATTGTGGATTTAAATTAGCCCTTTATCAAAAATGTGTTTTGACATGTCCTCCCATCTAGCTTATGGCACCATCCCTGGTCCTCCTGGAAGAACTGGGGAAAAGGGAGACAAGGGGTATCCAGGTCCCAAAGGAGAAAAAGGTAAAGTGGAAACGACATGCCTTAGAGGCCGTGTCCACCGAACGTGTTTTTTCAACTTTCCAAAGCGGCGTGCCTCGCGTCTTTTTTACCTGTGTTTTTCCATTCTGGGTGGAGCGCTAAAGTTGAAAATAGTTCAACTTTGCCAAAGCGCAGCGTCGGTCAATATCACTTTTTTATAGTGTGACGGAGGAAGAGTAACTCCTACATTACCTCAACCTGTCAAGTTCAAGTCAACTCCATTATCCCCAAAGACAATGAGACAATTGGGCCATCTTAATTTTGGTTGCCGTGGTTCGAATATAAGCAACTCTGAAGCATATTGTTTCTTTGCAGGTGAGAACGGGCGTCCTGGACTACAAGGACTACCGGGAATCCGTGTGGAAAACGGGCACAGGCTGGAGAAGAGGGACACTGAAGGTAATGTAAACTCATGTTTATCTCTGGGAACTGACTCACTTGCCAGACTATTGGTGCAAGGAAAAAAAATAATTTTCAGCCAGTAAGCTTCTGGACTACTGGAAACAAATAACCAAATGTTACTCAAGGCAAAGATGAAAACATAATTCTAAATGTAGCAATTTTTTTCTCGGAAGGTAAAGCTGTGGTCGGTCGACAAAAACGCCGAAAGCACAATGGTGTTTAAGTTGTAAGGAGAAAAAGAAACTTCCTGCTTGCGTCCTGCTGGTTTTCAACACCATTATCTGCATCTTGCTTCATACACATACAGAATATTACACTGCATTTTATTTTTTACTCCACTTTACATTAACAAACAATAGAAAATACTTTACTGAAACGATTTTTCTTTTGTCTTTCGAAGTGACATCCCATATAGGATGAATTTCCTCAAATCTTTGTAGTTTGTAAAGTAATGTGACTTCTGGTCATTGTTTTGAAGCACTGTTTTGAAATGTGGATGTATCGTTATGAATTTATCTTTGAATGTCCTGGCAATTATCAAGAGACCACAGCCAAACAATGTAGTCTTAATTTTACATTTATTTTCAAGTTTATGTTGTTTTTTTTGTCCGTATAGCTGTCCCTTGAGAGTATGTCCATTGTAATTCATTTAGTTTCTTGGCACCCATGACTCAACGTTGCAAATATCACATATAGTTAAGTAAAAAAAAAAAAAAAGAGCATCAACAATTGAATCTACAAATGGTTTGCTACTGGATTGATCAAGCACACAAATAGGCTACTAAATGTATATTTATAAAATAGCACTGAAATTGTTTTATTTTGTAAAATGTTGATATGCAGTATTTGAACCCAAAATGTTTTTATACAGTGCGTCTGTCCTATTGATAAACTTTGATTTTGAAATTTTGCAAATAAACACACTATAGTTACTTACATTTTATTTACGTCAGAAAAATTCCAAGAAAAATGACTATTAAAATTAAGTTTGAAGTAATGACCAGGCATTCAATCAAGTCATTTCAGACTTAGTTTAAAACATCCATATACTTGCCCTGCATGTGTGTATCATTCATACGTAGAATGAACCCACTCACTACAGTATTGGTGCCTGGAGCCATAGCGTGCTCTAAAGATGCAATCCCCAACCTGATAAAAATCCAGCATTCATGATCTTATGTCTTTGTGAAGGACAGCCTTGACCCTGTGCCAGCATGCAGTAGGACCAGGCACACAAACATGGCATGCTTGGAATTGACATGACAAAGCTAGACCTCTTGAACCACAACCGCATCAGTGTTTGGAAAAAATACACTGAGCAATGCACATTCCAACATAGATCAAACTTTGGGACACTTTTTTTTTTTCACTTACAGATACAGCTGTATTTTCTTCTGTCATACATGGTTGGAATCAAGTAAATCAGCAAATGATTGATTACAGCATTGTGTTATTTATACGGCATGTATTTTAGAAAACTAAATATACTAGTAAAATATTATGGGTTTATTTGAAAACAAAAGCAAAATTACAAGTATAAAAGCATGCATTTAAAAAAAAAAAATCTGTAACTTTAAATAGTCTAGATCAGGCGAAGAAGATCCAAAAGTAGCTTGAAGAAGAAAAAACGGTATTCTCCCTAACTGTCAGAAACACACACGACAGCATACTACTGCATATTCTCCGCTCTAGAGTAAACAGTGCAAAAAATATGATTAAGAGCTTAACATTCCTTCAGCATAAGGATTTAAAAACATCCATGACAGATTCATGAATCATACTCCATAACAATCCGAGCGTGAAACGAACTCCCAAAACAGTGAGGGGGCTTGAGTAAAATAGGACTAATCCACCATTTTAAAACATAGCAAGTGCCTGACATCTTTAACATGTCATCAATATGCAAATGAAAGAGACTTTCATGCATGAGGGATTTTCATGAAAAAGAATAGTATGTGGTAACATCGACTCTGTCCCATTCATCTAGCTAATAATACAATAAACTTCCTTCTATTAAAACCTTTTGTTGTGGAATACAACCCCATATACTTTAAAGTAAGATTTAATTAGCACAGTATCTAAAATAAATCACTTTACTTACTTACAAACATATTGTACTTAACACTTCATATACCAGACCTTTTCACATACTGTAAGCAATGCCATCAGTCCAAACCAACATGGTCGCAGAGTTAGCTCCAGTAGCAAGCACTACTAACAAAAACTATGTTATGTTTGAGAAAACGTAAGCTGTTAACGGCAAAATAACATCCAGGAGAATACCAAGTAATGAGAGCAGCAGGTCACTGGATAAGCTTTACAGGCAGCAGGCTTGTCACTCCTAACGTCAAACCTTTCTGCATTACGTTCCTTCATCTGTTTAACTTCTAATCAGTTTGGAATATCATCTATTCTGCTGGGTTTTCTCTTTTGAAAGCAGTAACACAGGACCGCGCACGGGAAAGCTCAACGATCCATCGTGTAATATATTCCAAGCAAAGAAAAGAGTGCAGTAAGTGTGAGTGATCGTTTGTGTGTTTGAGTGTGTGTGTGTGTGTGTGTGTGTGTGTGTGTGTCGTCTGTGGGAGTGTGCAGATTGGGCCCAGCGTAACCACAGAGCCAGACTGAACTTCTGGCGGCCAGAGAGACGGTCTCTGACACCAGTACGGGGGAGACAGTCTGATAGTACAGCCATGGTGTGAGAGAGCCTGTGCGTCAGTTTGTTTGTGTGCAGTCAGGGTGGGGGGGCTATAAGCCAGAGTTCTGCACACTGGGAATGGCATAGAACTTAGAGACTCGGCTCTGGGTGGTGGGGTTAAGGCATTCCGACTCGCCGCTCATCTTAAAGAAGACCTCCTGCTCCTGAAGCTTGCGGGTGAACTCCTCCTCCAGAGCCTGCAGGGGGCAGCATAAACACACCATTAATGGAAGGGCTGTCCATTACAACTTGTTACAAATGGTTCCAGCAATAAGATTGCAAAATAGTACAAAAGCATGCACATCCAAACGATAAATGTTAATGTTAGGTGCTGGACAGAACAACGTGACAAAACAAAAAAATTTAGTCGGCACACTTAATAACGTTCCCATGAAAATGTATTAACACCAGGTGACGTGGAAGCATCCAGCTTTTCTTCAGACAAAATAATAAAACAGAGAAACACCTTCAAATATCTAACTATATCTACTTCCAGCAAAGAGATTCTCACTGGCATGATAGTGAAGAGGGTTGGGTGGAGAATTGGTGATAAAGCGAGCGTACAGACCGTTGTCTCCAGATTGACAGCTCCTCCTCCAGCCTTGTGACTATGACTAAGAGGATGAGTAGTCTCTGGGTAACTCTACCTTTTTCCTTGGCCGGAGTTTCTCCCTCCACTCTCTTAGCTCCTGGCCGTGCTCCTCATCCAGCTCCTTGAGTTTTTGGGTCTCGTGCTCGATCAGCATGTGACACTTCTCATTCTGAAAGTCGCAGGAGCCCATATTATTTTACGTAAAGTGTGTGTATCAAAAAGATAAGTATTGTTCTAGAACTACGACAGCCAAAATATCTGAAGGGGATATAGAGAGAAAGCGAGCAAACGAGAGAGAGAGAGAGAGAGAGATACAGAGAGAGTGACAGAGAGAGATACAGAGAGAGAACAAGAGAGAGAGAGAGAGAACGAGAGAGAGAGAGAGAACGAGAGAGAGAGAGAGAACGAGAGAGATACAGAGAGAGTGACAGAGAGAGATATAGAGAGAGAGAGAGAACGAGAGAGAGAGAGAACGAGAGAGAGAGAGAGAGAGAGATATACAGAAAGAAAGGGGGGGAGGCGTTGGCACCTGCAGCTGCTGTAGCTCTCTGACGTTGGAGTCACACTGCAGCTGTAAGTCTCTCATCTGGTTCTCGTGTTTCTGGTGCTGGTTCAGCCTCTCCGTCTTCTGCCTCTTGTCCTCCTGAGCAGCAAACTGGACCACACACACACCCAACAAGCTGTTGTTAAACACATGCTATTATGCTATCCGTCTGTGGGCAGACTCTTTCTGCATAGCCTAAGACTGCTCCATATGGCTGCAGTGTAACATCCGCTGTCACGTTTGACCTGTTTACACAAAGCATCTCAAAATGGATTGGAGCCGTAAAAAAACTGTAAAAAACACACAACACATTACTACGTAGTTTAACGTATAAATACACAATAGCACGAGTTTCTGGGCAGGACGCGAGCCTACCTGTTTGATCTTGTCCCTCTCCTGCTCCGGCGTGCCCGGGGCAGACGTGATCCGCAGGCTCTTCTTGAACATGGCCATGCGGGTCTTGGCGTCGCCACGCTGGATCTTAGGCAGGCGACCTCTCTCCGCCGCCTGCCGGCTCTTCATCTCCTCGATCAGACGCTGGTTGTAGCGCTGCATCTGCTCCATTTCCTACACACGACGCCACATACACACTGGTGAACCTCCCCCCCAGACACTCTTTGAACTCACACTTTAATGGTGTCACACTTAAACGGACAGGAAAAGTGGACCAGCACGACACGCATGGCATCAGCGCTCCAAACAAACAGATCTGATGTTTTCCACGTAAACGGAAAGCGGACTAAGTAAAGCGTGGAGTCCGACCCCTTACCTTCTCATGCCTCTTGAGCAGCTGGTGTCTCTGCATGAAGTACTGGTCTTTGAGCTGCTGCTTCAGCTGCTGGTGCTTCTCCTGCAGATGGCGCTCTTCCAACTCCCACATGGCTGCCTCTCGAGCTGGAAGACGGCAGGAAATACAGAGACACACGCACACACACAAAGATAATGTACGCGGTAATGGAGAAAGTGTGCGTACGTGAGCAGGCATGCTTAGGCAGGCCTTGCTGGTGAGCAGTTTTCTGAATAATTTTTTTTTTTTAAACGGATGTTGACTAAATGACACAGGAAATTGCATTAGAGTGACGGACATGCTGCAATACATCTCACTGGAAACTTCTCCATTTTCACTGATGAATAGCTCTCGTTAACATCACACCTTTGCTTTTGACTTGCCTATAATATCATTCATGTTCTAACTCCTATTCGTTAAGGGGGTACATCAGTGTGCTGTGTGGCTTTAAAGGGTGGGTCGACCTTAGGAAGCCTCCTACCTCTCATCAGCTGCTGCTTGTGGTTCAGGCAATCTCTCTCGATGGTGGAGATCTCCTGTTTGTGTTGCAGGATGATCTTTTTCAGAGCCCCGTCCAGCTCCTGCTGCTGCTTCTGGAGGAACTCCTGCTCCTGAGGGCCGGAGGGAGGGCAGGGGGAGGAACGTTATTAAAGGTAGGAGGGGGAAGGAGACGGCAGGCAGAGGAGGACAGGTAGAGGACAGAGGAAGAGAAGAAAACGGTTGAAAACGACAACTACATGGTACGTGTCACAAGCGCCGACAACCGCCTTAGGACAAGAAACGTGAACTTATTTTAAGTTTTACTGACATGAATATCAACCATTTCCAGAAAAATAAACATCACTGCACAACAAATAAAGACATCAACGTCTATATTCAAGAATAAATCAGAACGCAGCGGTCAGGGACCAAGGCAGTCATCCAACGTGTGAGGATGAACGAAAGAAAAAAGGAAGAGAAAACAGTTTAGAGATGACATTCAGACGTGTAGGAAGAGAAAACAGTTTAGAGATGACATTCAGACGTGTAGGAAGAGAAAACAGTTTAGAGATGACATTCAGACGTGTAGGAAGAGAAAACAGTTTAGAGATGACATTCAGACGTGTAGGAAGAGAAAACAGTTTAGAGATGACATTCAGACGTGTAGGAAGAGAAAACAGTTTAGAGATGACATTCAGACGTGTAGGAAGAGAAAACAGTTTAGAGATGACATTCAGACGTGTAGGAAGAGAAAACAGTTTAGAGATGACATTCAGACGTGTAGGAAGAGAAAACAGTTTAGAGATGACATTCAGACGTGTAGGAAGAGAAAACAGTTTAGAGATGACATTCAGACGTGTAGGAAGAGAAAACAGTTTAGAGATGACATTCAGACGTGTAGGAAGAGAAAACAGTTTAGAGATGACATTCAGACGTGTAGGAAGAGAAAACAGTTTAGAGATGACATTCAGACGTGTAGGAAGAGAAAACAGTTTAGAGATGACATTCAGACGTGTAGGAAGAGAAAACAGTTTAGAGATGACATTCAGACGTGTAGGAAGAGAAAACAGTTTAGAGATGACATTCAGACGTGTAGGAAGAGAAAACAGTTTAGAGATGACATTCAGACGTGTAGGAAGAGAAAACAGTTTAGAGATGACATTCAGACGTGTAGGAAGAGAAAACAGTTTAGAGATGACATTCAGACGTATAGGAAGAGAAAACAGTTTAGAGATGACATTCAGACGTGTAGGAAGAGAAAACAGTTTAGAGATGACATTCAGACGTGTAGGAAGAGAAAACAGTTTAGAGATGACATTCAGACGTGTGTATTCAATGTACACAACATTGAAAGTGACACACAAAATTCCCACTTTGTGACACATAAGACATTCACAGGACTCCCACGATCTGAGTAACTTCAAATATGTTATAAAATGAAACCCCTACCAAAAACGTGTGTATATACTGCGTGTATATACTAATATATATATATATAATTATCTTAACTATTTACATCCAACAAGAAAATGAACTACTTTAGTTAGAACAATTCTCAGTCGCCATAAAACATTGAGCAGAACTATCCAATACATGAGGAAAATCCTGGCTTGCCAGACGGAAGGACTTTGCACAGAGAAACTCTGGAGAGATGTGTCGCGTGTAGGGACACGTACAGTGCACAGACCACACGCACACTACACGGAACGCAGCGCGGTGGATAGGACAGCAGAGGAGGAGGAGGAGGAGGAAGAATCACTGCACCAACACAGCGATGACAACACAACAACACACTCTGTCCATGCTTACATGTGCTGCCTCAGTCCAAACCATCCATAACTAGCCGGCAATCCGGTAGCTTTGTCATGTATGTTCGCCCGTACAGAGCTACTGGAAATGGGCCTGCACTTACTGGCCACCAGGGGGCGGGTCCAAGGGACAAAGAGCCAGACAGGCACCATGTAAGCATGCGGTGGAGGGAACAGGAGGAAGAGGAGGAGGAGGAGGAGGGGACTTACATCCTGCATCTGAGCGTTGAAGAGTGCACATGAGGACAACTGAAAAGACTGTATCATAACCTGGGCCACCCCCTGTGGAGGAGAGCACACGGCGCACTGGCCCTGAGCAGGGGACGGGCTACACAGGCTGAGGGACACACACACACACACACACACACACACACACACACACACACACACACACACACACACACACACACACACACACACACACACACACACACACACACACACACACACACACACACACACACACACACACACACACACACACACACACACACACACACACACACACACACACACAGAGAGAGAGAGAGAGAGAAAAAAACAGACACAGACAAACACAACAACAAAAGTACACGACGACACAACAAAACCTTGACAAACTGAGACACACGCGCTGGTCTCCACAAACTCAGACACACACACACCACACACACACACACACACACACACACACACACACACACACGTAAAAGCTGCTGGATGTCCTATAGAAAGGAGAGGGGCACGGCCAGGCGCTCCTCCGCTATGGGAGTGCTGGTGAGTGAAGCAGACAGCGGTGACAAAGCCAGGGAGCTCGTTCAATTAGCCGCGTTGTTCTGGTCCTAGCGTGCATCATGTCAACAGCAGCTCTATGTTACTCCGGCGTGCAGGTGAGCTTTTCAGGTAAACGGATGTACCTGTGGTCTGGCCGTCATGTCAACAACAATCAGGCTGAACACAGGAGGAGACAAACCTTTTCCACTTTCACTGAGAGTGTGGGTGTGGCCTACAGTGTTTTAGAAAGACATGGTTCGAGAGAAAGAAGAGTGGAGAAGAGGAAGGGAAAGAGATGGAGAGAGAGAACGAGAAAGAGGGGGGCTTTAGAGGAAGAGAGGGAAGGAGCAGGAGAGTGAGAGGGAGATGAGCTGGGGATTTACCTCGGCGGTCTTAAAGAGGGACAGGTCTTCTTTTAAGCGCTTCATGAGCTCTTTCCTCATGTGCTTGGGAGACTGTCCGACTTCCACTTTCACCTACAGTGAGCGCGTGTGTAGACACTGGGAGTTGTAGTTTTATTGTTGTTGTTGCACAGAGCGGCTATGATAAGTCGATTTCAAGGGTCACGTCATGCAAGGCTCGGAGTTTAAGAGCAGGAATTGTTTGTACCCCAAAGCCATCATTTTATTGATCACCCGGACTCCATGCTAGATATCCAAATGATCCGTTTGATTTCCTACCATTCGATTAGTCGGAAACCCTTCAAAACCCATCATAGAAAGAATGTTCTGATTGAAAGCTTGATTTGTCTGATAAAAGCAGTTAAATGCATGTTAGGGAAAATGGCTGCCATTGTTAAATGATAAAAGAAGGCACACCTGTGTCTTCCCTTCCCGCCACGACAGAAGCCCTCAATATTACTTCAGAGGAACCGTAATGGAATAACCTTTAAGTGACTACCAGCTTCACCAGCTTCTTTTGTAGGTTTAGAAGCTCCATTGAAAAAGGTACTGCCATGTGAGCGACATAAAACGGACAGAATTTTTATTTCTTTGCTTAAATGTCAATTTGCAAGCCGTCAAGTGAGTGAAGCTGGCATGTGTCTTGCTTAAAATGGTACCATTACAGTTATTCTGTAGAAAGACTAATGGGGTTTCTTTATTTGAGCCCCAATGCTCAAGAGAACTCAAAATCATCCGTCCCATCTACCACACCCAATCCACACGCTCATACAGGGGACAACGTTAGTGACATCAAGTACATAGTCATTGTGCTGTACATTGAAAATATTACAACACAAGTATACACAGGTATTTTTTGCTAAAATAAAATTGCAATCTATTAAAGCCTTAATGACATTATCTCATTAATAAGCTTTCAGCGTTACAAATTCAAATGCCTCTGCGTTCTTATAATGCTTATAGCAACAGCTGATGAGAAATGGAGAAGCAAAACATTTTCAACAAGGGCATCTGCCTACTATGCATAATGCAGTGTGACACTAAAAAAGGCTGAAAGCCAACAAATAGGGTACCCAAAACAATGAGAGAGCCAGCAGTAAAGCAGAGACGACAGCAACCCATCACTAGGAAAGCAAAACCCACTTCATGCATTAATAGCCTGAGCAAAGTCCCAAATACTTAACAACTATTAAAGTGCGGTTCTAAAGAGAAAGAACAAGTCAAGTGAACAGGGCACGATGGCACCAGGGAGCTAAGCAGAGGCCTTGAGGCAGATGAATGATGAATAATAGCTGTTAGAAGGAGGAGAGAACGACCTGCCAGTTGAATTCATTGAAATATAAAACATGGCAGGATACAAGTGGCCACATGGTTAAAGTGACGTATTAGAGAGGATAAGACACAGGCACCTTTAGTCCACCATTTGGACACGGCGCGTGTTCCACCTTGCCTCAGATAGCTTTCCTCGTTTGCATAATAATACAATGAGATACAGAATGTTCTCGCACGTCCCTTTGTTTTGAACGCCGGGAACAAAAACCTGTCATCAATATAGCCACGTTCCAAAACTCCAAACGCATCGACACTAGGCTGGCGACAACGTTCCGGCCGCGAGGAGCGTTCCCAATGTGTGCGAGCGGAATTTTCTTTGAGCGTGTTGCATAATAAGAGCGTTGGAAGTTTGAGCCAGCCTCAAGCACATCAAACCCTTACCCTTACCCCTACCCTTACCCTTAGCACCACAACACCAACCTCCACCAGCATGCTGCACTAGAAGCCTTTCCATGTGCGTTAGGGGGTCTTGTGGAGCAAAGCACCCGCCTCCCCCGTCCCCCGTCCCCTGGTCCGCGGCCGCGGCGGACGCTTACCTCCTTCTTGCGGTTCTTGAGCATGTTCTGGAACTTGGAGAGCTCCTTGTCCTGCTCGGCCTTGATGCGCTTGGCCTCGTCCCGGAGGCGGGTGGTGTGGTCCTGCTCCAGCCTCTCGATGGTCTGCTTCTGCTTCTTCTCCAGGTTCTCCACCTCCAGGTCGTACTGACGCTTCTTCCCCTGCACGTCACGCGGAGGCCCGTGGTGAAGGTTACACAGAAAAATAACAATAAGAAGAAAACACCAGAAAAAATCAGAAAAAATGTCTCTGATGAATATAAAGTCAGTAGCATCTATCGTTATTCTAGACGTATGAGATCTTATGCTTTTCTGAGGTAAATACACGTGAAGTGGTGCGGCTCTGTGTTCCACAGGCTGGAGGTGAACCACGTGGTTTTAGAGCAGCAGCGTTGGCCTACACAGACTGGAGGTGAACCACGTGGTTTAAGAGGAGCAGCGTTGGCCTACACAGGCTGGAGGTGAACCACGTGGTTTAAGAGGAGCGGCGTTGGCCTACACAGGCTGGAGGTGAACCACGTGGTTTTAGAGGAGCGGCGTTGGCCTACACAGACTGGAGGTGAACCACGTGGTTTTAGAGCAGCAGCGTTGGCCTACACAGGCTGGAGGTGAACCACGTGGTTTAAGAGGAGCGGCGTTGGCCTACACAGACTGGAGGTGAACCACGTGGTTTAAGAGGAGCGGCGTTGGCCTACACAGGCTGGAGGTGAACCACGTGGTTTTAGAGCAGCAGCGTTGGCCTACACAGGCTGGAGGTGAACCACGTGGTTTTAGAGCAGCAGCGTTGGCCTACACAGACTGGAGGTGAACCACGTGGTTTTAGAGGAGCGGCGTTGGCCTACACAGACTGGAGGTGAACCACGTGGTTTAAGAGGAGCGGCGTTGGCCTACACAGACTGGAGGTGAACCACGTGGTTTAAGAGGAGCGGCGTTGGCCTACACAGACTGGAGGTGAACCACGTGGTTTAAGAGGAGCGGCGTTGGCCTACACAGGCTGGAGGTGAACCACGTGGTTTAAGAGGAGCGGCGTTGGCCTACACAGACTGACCCCCGGGTGGCAGGGCACGGGCGGACTCACCGAGGTCTCCTGCTCAAAGCGCCGGTAGATCTGCTCCCTCTGCAGCTGCAGTTTGTCGCTGAGCTGCTGCTGGGCCCTCTGCTCCTCTTTCTGCAGGAGGCGCAGTTCCCGCAGCTCCTGGCGCCTACACACACACACACACACACACACACACACACACACACACACACACACACACACACACACACACACACACACACACACACACACACACACACACACACACACACACACACACACACACACACACACACACACACACACACACAAAGATTCTAATCTGTAGATGGGCTTGATTAAGCATGCAGACTCAAATGTAATCGTCTGTTATGCATGTTGTTGCTGCTGGTCTAAATGCCGGCTAACATGAAACAACCGCATTGATGTCCCTATCAAAGGAACGGCAGGTATTATCAAGGAAGTGCATGTTTCCCCTGCCTACAGTAGTAAACAGGACACACGGTGGTGACAACACAAAGCTCTATCCCAGTTCTACATGGGCCTCCCTGGGGAGTGAATGACAGCTATGTCAGACGGGCATGTGAAGTGGTCCGCCTCTCACATTTAAAAGCAGCCGGGCCACAGAGAAGAGGCCTACCTCAGGAAGCGGAGCTCTTCGCTCTTGGCGTCGTTCTCCGACACGATCTTGGATGTGGTGACGCTCACCTCCACCCCGTCCACCATGAACTTCCTGGTCTTCTTCATAGTCTTCTTCTGTCTCTTAGCGTCCTATGGAATGAAAAAAATAAAACAAATGACTTTAGCCACCTAGTTTTGATACAATTAGTAAATCTATCAGTAAACCTCTGAGGCATTAAAATGGCTGTTGAAAGGGCCTGGGGTGGAGGTGAGCAGTGTTACCTGCATGGACACAGAGCCGCCTTCCTTGCTCTTGGACAGGAAGCTGGAGATGGAGAGGTTGAGGTCCATGCTGTTGGTGTCGGCGGCGGAGCTGCTCCCCGAGTCAGAGTCCTTCTCCACGTCCGTCTTCACGGACACGGCCGGGCTTCCCGGCTCCGCCTTGGGCTCTGTCTCGGCTTCCCTGTCGGGAGGGGCGACTCCATCTCGGGATTCCTCTTCGTTGGTCGTCTTCTCCCCCTGGTCAGGACCTTCTTCGGGAACGAGCTCCTTGTCCTCGCTAGCAGCCGGGTCTTTGGCTTCTTCCTTCGGCCCGTTCCAGGACTGAGCTGGCTGGGCTGGTTCTTCTGATACGTTCTCCTTCTCGGCACGGTTCTCCTGGTTCTCCTGACCCGGTTCCCCTTCCATGACCCCTTCCTCTGCCAGGCTGTCTGTGAAGCCCTCAGGGGGGTCTACTGCTATGACTACGTCAAGGTCTCCATCTACACTGGCCTCGGTCTCTCCATCGGACTCCACTTTAGTTTCTGTCTCTCCTGCTGTGCTTATGTCAGTGACGTCGTCAGCGGCTGCTTTTCCTTCTACTGACACAGTTTGTTCTGGGGTTTCCTTCTCTGCCTTTCCGCTGACCTTTTCGACCTTTTCTTCCTCCACTGATATGACTTCAGTTCTTTTGGGGTCACTTTCAGGGTGTTCTCCTGCAGGCTCTGAGGGTTGAAGAGCCACCTCGTCTTCCTTTGCGCACGCTTCTTTTCCCTCCTCCTCTTCTTTCTTCTCCTCCGTTCTCTCATTTTGCACGTCTCTCTCCTCCTCTCCTGTCTCTTGGCTCACCGTCACAGGCTCCTTAGTGTCGACTGTGTCCGATGGTACCTGGGGTCGCGAGGCTTCCGGGGCCTCAGACGTCTCCTCGGCTCCTTCTAGTCTTCCATCCTCCGGCTTTGCCTCCTCGGGGGCCTGGTCCTCGGGGGCCTGGTCCTTGGCGGTGTCCTCCGGTCCAGGCACTAGGTCTGCACTGGTCTCAGACACCTCGTGGAGCTCCTCCACCTTGTCCCCCTCGCCGGTGCCCAGGCCTTTGTCTGCTCCGCTGCTCCGGTCCTCCTGTGCGGCTTCAGGCTCCTTCTCAGTCACTGCCTCCAGAGCCGAGGGGGTCGGAGGGACTTTCTCGTCCTCCGAGCTGGCCATGCTGACGTCTGAGGGCGTACGCTTGTGTCTAGGCACCGTCTGGGCGGGGACAGAGCGATACAAACAGATTACAAAAGGAGCGACCAACATTTTTACCCACGGTCAGGTTTTACTGTGAAGTGAAGGACTGCATACCAAAGACGAATCTGGCTCATCTTCCTCCTCCTCCTCCTCCTTGCCCTCTTCAATCTCCTCTGTGACGTCCGCCTTGGCCTCTGCCACGAGCTCGCGCAGGGGTCTGTTGTCCATGACATTGCAGACAAAGGGGTGCTACTTGGACAGATGTGGAGACGAGACTGTCAGGACACCCACAGGCCATTTGCCACCTCACAAACAAATTCTACAGCCACACGAACAAAATCTATGATCTCATTGCACATATAATCCTTTAAGTAATTCATTAGGGATATGTAAACATGGCTGAGCAGAGGGAGACATGGTGAGAAAGTTGTTGCTCACCTGCAGCAGTTGAGCTGTGCTCCACCTATTGTCAACATTCTTATCCAAGGCCTTCCTCAGAAAGTCACTAAACTCGGGCGACCTGCCAAGAACAACACACAAGTCAGTAGAAAGCTGAAAGAACAAAAGGTCCTCTCTTCACAACCCCCCTGCATTCAAAAGAGAAATGGCCAATTCCATTTTCTTGCATCTAATTGAGAAGCGAAAGTACAGCATATCTCCAACACCCATTCTAGCTCATCCCAAAAGGGCCCCCTTTTTAAACGAATGATCCGTGGAGGGGTCTCACCAGCGAGAGGGTTGCATGAGAGTGGGCGGCTCGGCCTTGGCTATTTTCAGCAGGACTCTCATGGGGTTCATCTCGTGATTGGGTGGCTCGATCTGGGCCAGCTCGATCAGCGTGACCCCCAGGGACCAGATATCTGCCTTGAAGTCGTACGGGCGGTCCTTGGAGGTTTCACACATCACCACCTCCGGGGCCATCCTGAGCAGCGGGGAACAAGGGGAGAGAGTTAAAGTGCTGTGCAGTGCACTAATGGAAACTTTGCTCTAAGCTAATCAATGTTGAATTCACTTATATGCACGCATACATTAATACTGTTTGGAATCTTGCCCGCAGGAAATACGGCATGGTTCCACAGATGAACTTTGTGTGGGGGGAAAGTCAGGTTAGGTATGTCTGTATTTGTGTGTGTGTGTGTGTGTGTGTGTGTGTGTGTGTGTGTGTGTGTGTGTGTGTGTGTGTGTGTGTGTGTATCCGTGTGTGAGCACTCACTAAGGAGGAATGTTCGCAGTGCTCTAACTTAAGATGAAAGGGAGAGTGTCTTTTATTCACAGTATTTGGAGTAGGGGGTCACAGCACACTGAAGTGTTTTTAGCACCCTGACAGAGGTTTTCCATTCAACCGTCGATACTTGACAACTAGCTAGACATTGCACAGACACAACTGATGGTCCAAAGCCTGCTGTGTGTGCCTCAAGCGGTCCTTCATTCAGAGCTGATGGTTGAAGAGGTGAAGACATAGTATAATCAAGAGAGCGTGACTCACCAGTACGGTGTACCGATGAAGGAGTCTCTTCTCTGCAGAGTCTTGGTATTTTTTGCAGACACACCAAAGTCAGCTGAAAGTAGAAATACAAAATACTGTATTAAATAACAATTATCTTTACTAGTAGTGCATGGCAAAACATAGACAAGTGTAACATAAAAAGTATTCAGTTAAAAAAAAAGGACACTGTGAGCTGTGGGGAAAACTCCATTGGATCATTAAGCAGATTGGTTTTAAATAGCATGGCAAGCTTTGTAGTTAACTACTACGCTATGTAATATGAACTCCCAGAACTGAAAATCCTACGTTTCTCTCACTAATACTCTTGGAGCTCATCATCGGGTATTGGAATGCATGGACAGCAGGACTGTTTTGGTGCTTCTCAGGCATATCGCTGGTTGGAAATGATGAAAAGGTAAGTGAGGCGCGTTATTATGTCCCTGGAGCTGTTGATCATCCTCATCCTCATCCTCATCACGACCCTCTGCCTACGTAATGTGACTCACCAGGGAAACTGCAGGCACCGAGGCTAGCACTCCATCACACCATGCCACATTAATAACAAACTGCCATAAAAGGCAACGCAGATACGCATTTGATTCACGCCGATCGGACGGAAATCCAACGCACTTGCATTTCCCTTCACGTCACCATGAGAGAAATGCATCACTGCTGTTCACCTACCCCATACGTCACCATGAGAGAAATGCATCACTGCTGTTCACCTACCCCATACGTCACCATGAGAGAAATGCATCACTGCTGTTCACCTACCCCATACGTCACCATGAGAGAAATGCATCACTGCTGTTCACCTACCCCATACGTCACCATGAGAGAAATGCATCACTGCTGTTCACCTACCCCGTACGTCACCATGAGAGAAATGCATCACTGCTGTTCACCTACCTCGTACGTCACCATGAGAGAAATGCATCACTGCTGTTCACCTACCCCATACGTCACCATGAGAGAAATGCATCACTGCTGTTCACCTACCCCATACGTCACCATGAGAGAAATGCATCACTGCTGTTCACCTACCCCATACGTCACCATGAGAGAAATGCATCACTGCTGTTCACCTACCCCATACGTCACCATGAGAGAAATGCATCACTGCTGTTCACCTACCCCGTACGTCACCATGAGAGAAATGCATCACTGCTGTTCACCTACCTCGTACGTCACCATGAGAGAAATGCATCACTGCTGTTCACCTACCCCATACGTCACCATGAGAGAAATGCATCACTGCTGTTCACCTACCCCATACGTCACCATGAGAGAAATGCATCACTGCTGTTCACCTACCCCATACGTCACCATGAGAGAAATGCATCACTGCTGTTCACCTACCCCATACGTCACCATGAGAGAAATGCATCACTGCTGTTCACCTACCCCATACGTCACCATGAGAGAAATGCATCACTGCTGTTCACCTACCCCATACGTCACCATGAGAGAAATGCATCACTGCTGTTCACCTACCCCATACGTCACCATGAGAGAAATGCATCACTGCTGTTCACCTACCCCATACGTCACCATGAGAGAAATGCATCACTGCTGTTCACCTACCCCGTACGTCACCATGAGAGAAATGCATCACTGCTGTTCACCTACCCCATACGTCACCATGAGAGAAATGCATCACTGCTGTTCACCTACCCCATACGTCACCATGAGAGAAATGCATCACTGCTGTTCACCTACCCCATACGTCACCATGAGAGAAATGCATCACTGCTGTTCACCTACCCCATACGTCACCATGAGAGAAATGCATCACTGCTGTTCACCTACCCCATACGTCACCATGAGAGAAATGCATCACTGCTGTTCACCTACCCCATACGTCACCATGAGAGAAATGCATCACTGCTGTTCACCTACCCCATACGTCACCATGAGAGAAATGCATCACTGCTGTTCACCTACCCCATACGTCACCATGAGAGAAATGCATCACTGCTGTTCACCTACCCCATACGTCACCATGAGAGAAATGCATCACTGCTGTTCACCTACCCCATACGTCACCATGAGAGAAATGCATCACTGCTGTTCACCTACCCCGTACATAAAAGTGACTCATTCACACTTTGACTGTACCAGCTGTCTCCACAGCCTGAATGGGTCATAGTCCTGATATCACCATGCAAACACTGGCTCTTGGTGGTGGGCCGTTTCACTCTAACAGGGTGTAAACAGGATCTGTGTCCCTGGAAATCAAAGTCCCAGCCACAAGAGAACGGGCATTCTTACCCAGTTTGACGTCTCCGTCCAGGGAGACGAGGATGTTGCCGGCCTTCAGATCTCGGTGGATGACCTTGTTCTCGTGGAGGTACGCCAAGGCCTCCAGGGTCTGACGACACACAACGCGGATCTGGGGCTCAGTCAGGGGCCTCTCCAACTCTGACACACACACACACACACACACACACACACACACACACACACACACACACACACACACACACACACACACACACACACACACACACACACACACACACACACACACACACACACACACACACACACACACACACACACAATAAACATTGCTGTTTTTTTGGCGGTCCGCCAATTTCTTCAAGCTTTAAAAACATATTTTCTGAGTGCTTAAATAGTGTCAAAAGCCATAACAATACACAGGGATTGGGCTTGGGTCCCATGGCAACAGCATGAGAGCATTCCACCCATCCAGGAGCCAATCTGTATGACTTCACCAGCAGTGAGCCTGGATGGACAGCATCCAATATCAAACCCTTCACCATCACGTCCCCCACCAACAATAACAACAACCCCTCCTCCGGCACCATGACTACTTTCCTGAGTCAATGCCGCACCGCAGTAAAACGAGCGCACAAGGTTTAGCCTTCCAAATAAGCACCCTGAGGTTTTTTCCCTCAGACACCCACATTGTGGTCAGTCACTTTAGCAGCATTCCCGTCAAACGTCCACATAACGTAGCAGAAAAACCAGCTGAGGCATCAGAGCTGGACGAATCACCCTGGATATCTGAGCCATCAGAATTATACCCAGGGCCACATGGAGGAGAGAGAGAGTCCCAGGCTCCTGGCTGGAATAAAAGAGTGACTCGGTAACTTTATACTCACCCAGCATGATGGCGTCCACAGCGCCCCCGGCACAGAACTCTATCAGAATCTGATGAGAAACGATGAAGAAAGCAGATTATGGAAACTTCACAGCAGACATTTATTCCGGTTCAAATCAATTGCCCTGGGCATTTGGGAGCACTTGTAAATGTGGTAGGCCATTGTAAAGTTGCATTGGAAGTTAACAGCTCAAGGGAAAAAGTCTTTATTGCTACACAGTGGTAATGGTTCGAGTAATACTGGTAGAGCAACGTATTTCATGATTCATTCTGCAGTAAATTACTCTGGTTAGTTAGTCCAGGGGCTGATATAAAAGAACCAACTCTGTAGTGCCTATGGAATACACATGACTGTACAGTCAATCTGCAGCACACATAAACATGACAACTTTCATCCAAACAAAAAATGTAAGTCTAGCACTCAGTGAAGTGGATGCATTCATCCAGTCGTCACCACATTATAATTGTTAAGCAGGAAGTGGTCTGTAGTATGGCTTACAAGTTTCCGCTGTAACGCTACACTGCTACGGCTAATTACTGCTCTAATGATCCTGTATTGAAACAAGCTACGTAGAGCCTCCTACAGTGCTCCCACCACACACATAGAAATCTACAAAATCATAAAGCAGAACTTCACTGCTCATCAACCCATCTGTGGCCTGTGCAAGCCCTGCATAGTTCCGTTTGCCCCACTAAAGAGAAACCTAAATGAGATAGCCGCACTGACAGAAAGGAAATACAAAGCTGTCCTCCTCCTCCTCTGGACTGCAGAATTCAATTTACCTGCGTGCTAACAACACGCCCCCGTCTGTGAATATTATGGAATCTAAAAGCTGTCACTGGAAGAACTTCAGGCAGATGATAGGCTGAAATCACATTATGATAGATTTCCAGAGTGGAGACAAAGATGAATGTAGTCAAACGAGCCAGCTCTTGACCCCCAGGTGCAACCCTGTAGCTAACGTGGTGCAGGCTACTTTCCCATCACCCTGTCCACTATGGTCTCACCCGCAACTGACAGGCAGCAGCTCCACATCAAACTATGCAAACGACAAGTTAAGCAAATTACTACTATTGTCGAGTATAGACAAACCATTTACAACTCAACAGTTAAAACAACAAGAGACAAAGGGTTTCTTTTCCATCGTGAGCCTGTGGTCACGTCTTTGATAATAATTTCATATAAGAACTGTAAGTGATTGGTGATCCCTGTTACAGTTTATAGGACTATAAACATTGAGATGTACAAGGAACCAGCTACGACTACAGAGAAAAACGACAGCACACCCTTTCTACGTCAACATGAAATGGTTGAAAAGGGCACCATGACGCACGAACATATGGAATGGAAACACCCCAATACAAAGGATCGACCCTCCACCTGACATGGCACAAAGCCGTCCATCATGCCACTCTAAGAGTTGATCTGGGGGACTAGCGGCATGCAGCGCTGAATAATTCACGGGTCACTTTCCCCAGTCGCTGGCCTCCCTCTATTACGTCCCCATAGATGGCGCAGGCCCACAGAGGGGCCGTCACTGGACACCTCCAGGGCCTAACTGAAGTGTGTCCCCACCTCCCCTTCCTTTCCTGACTCTCTTCTCCACGCGTACAGGAGGACGGGATCCACTGACCACGTTCCAACACCCCTGTGTGCTTTGAATACAGAGATCTCTGCGCTGCAAAAGGTGCGGCAAGAAGTGCATGGTAAGAGTCCTATGTGTATACTATGGAGCACTGTGACTGCGATCAGTGGGTGGGTTTGGGCCTGTACATAGTACATACAATAATAAGACAGTAATCAGAGGCGTCAGTGAAAACTACAGTGGCTCGTCGGTCTGAGTGTAGCCCTGCTTGAAGTCAATCACAGGTACAACCAGGCACACTAGCGCTGGTGAGTGGGAGTTGATAAGAGTATGAAAACAGCCGAGGGTCACGCAGCGCTATGCCGGTCGCTTGAGGTATCCCTTAATCAGCCACAGGCATATTTCCTTGTTGATACAACACAATATTCTCATACTATTATTTTCTAAATATATGCATTATGAAACTCCTAAGAGAACAACCTATTCTACCATGATATAAGCCTTCACCAAAGCCTATGCATTCACAGGCATGTTTTATTAATAAGAGTATGAACGGTTTAAGCCACAGGGGGCCTACCTCTGTGTTTGCTAAATGAAACATGCATAAAACACCACATGTGAGCTAAGTTTTCGTTTGGGGGGGTGTGGGGGCTACTTACCCACAGCTTGCTTTCATAATAGAAGGCGTCCAGCAGTTTGACTATGTAGTGGTGATCGCAGGAGGCCAGTATGTCAATCTCCACCATGTAATCCTCCAGCTCCTCCTCTGTTTTGGTGTCGATCACCTTGGCCGCGGCCAGGGTCCCCGTCTGCTTATTCTGGGCCTGAAACAACAAAGGCACAAACAGGAGAATAAGAAAGATAATTTTCCAATCAACAAGAAATAACTACACAAACTGGCAAAGCAGTTGTGCTCCCTTGGCTTGTGGAACATTTAAGTAAGCTGATCTAAGCTAATAGAACCCATGCATAACTCGATACCCAAAAACATTAATCAACGATACAAATTTGCATGAAAAGGCCACTGCTATTTAGTAGTGAAAGATTCAAACGCTGATGGTTAATGGTTCTGAAGCCGAAGGCAATTTTCGAAAAGGTCGCATCTCTGTGTGGATGCATTTTATCAGGCAGTATCATTAAAGGCGGCTTATTTAGTTGAAAAAGAAAAGGACTGAAAAAGAGAATTTTTTTTCTATCTGTGGTTGTATACAAACTGGTAGTCTGCTGACCCACTTTAGGCAAAGTGTCCTAACCTCTTTCTCTAGCCGTCTCATTCACTCTCTCCCTGGTTTCTTTCCATCTCCCCAAGCCAATTGTAACGTTTGTTTCCTAAGTGCAGGCGTGGTGTTTTTGACAGCCTAATGGTACTGGTATAGGCTTTGGCGATAAACACATGCAGGCTAACTCTTGTCATAAGTGGTCTTGGCTGGAGAGGAAGAGGTTAATGGGTAGAGTGACACGTTCCTCCACATCACACTTCCTGTCTCTGTAACCGTTAGCACACGCACTATTTTTAGAGAAGCTTTGGCCTTAATGTTATATACACTACAAACACAATCTAGCAGAGTTAATGAAAAGTAGGGAGTGGAGTCAACTTGCTCAAAATAGTGTCTATGTCATTCAAGACTCATTCTGAATTAATCTCTCTCTATTTGTGTAAATATCTTCTTCTATCTAGACATCTTTCTCCTTAACAGAAACACACACAAATGTATTATTATTATAGTGCCAGTCAATGCTTTCCCAAACTCCTGTCCAATATTAACTAGCCTCTGCCAACTTGGCAGAGGTCATACCTGGCATAAATTTGTTTTTACATTCTCTGTGAAGGTAATATTCTTATGGAGTTAATGTACTTTAGCCAGGTGTCTTTCTTCTAATTCCGTTAACAATTTGAAACATGCCAGACCTGATAAAAATTATATTATTCATCTTGCCAAAAATAGTCTTGTGACAAACAAGAGTGAGCTTGCTTTATTCAAGACCAACAATCCACAAGGGCATGGTAACACCATTTCAAAACAGTGTCATTTATCTCTCCTATTATGAATTGGAAAGAAACTCAACCATGGTGTCTAACTTGCTCTTTAAAGGCTATTATGATTATTTGTGTTGGTATTAACTGTCCTGACACAAAGCTGAGGCATGTCTTGGCCTTCACACCCAGTTCACTACTTAGGGCAGCAGAACAATTGTCTGATATCGTGTGTGTATGGGTGTGGATGTGTGTGTTCCAGACCAGGAAACGCCGGTCCCACAGGCCAGCCTGCATAGTCACCCACAGCAAGTCTGCTTTAACATGGCCACACCCATGTGCGACACCCACCCACTATGGGGATGTGAAATTACTGATGAAATCCTTAAAAGTCATCAGTGACATTGTGACCCACGGAAGAAAAGCTGCCCTTCTAGTTTCTCCCTCCTCGTTCTGCCCATGTGGCTGGGACATGTGAGACACTACTGACCAAGTGGAATGAATTTTGTCAGCAGCAAAGCTCCTTCACACAGGAATCTTAAGGGAGAAGGTCCCGTGTTTAAGACTTGCTTCCTTGGTAGGCATGCCATGAAATGCCTCCAGGTTTTTTACTGTGACAAGCTAATCAGCTAATGAAGACTGGAAAGCAGGCAAAAGACAAAATCTGGTCAATAAGCGACATTAATTGATCAATGGGTTGAGGTTCCAGGAAAATGGGAGAGTTAACTGGCAATTTGGCAAACAGCAGGAAGAGCAGCAGCTCCCAGAAGCTAAATGGCACGAGGGACTCCTGAACTGTGGCAGAGCGCAGGCAGCAAAACACAAACTTAATTCACAAGGAACGCAGAACCCCAGCATCTCTCTCCTCCATCTCAGTGGTTGATCTGCTTATAACAAATAAAAGATCAATTCACTTACTGTTCATTTGTGTTTTTTTCCCCAGCCAAAGTCTTTCTTTAAACTCAACATGCCAAACTTTGTATACACAATCTACAGGTACCATGTAACAACTTAATCAAGGCCTAACATATATTCAGAGATGACCTTGAAGTTTAGTTCACCAGTAAATGTCAAAAGGCAGTAATACGTTGCAGGCTGGATGGTATGTTATGGTCAAGAAATACAACGTCTGCAAATGTGCATATGATAAGTCTGAGGTCAAACATAGCCACCATTTTTTCACAGGAACTTGCTACACCATGCAGAGGACAACACCCTACCATCTTAGTACTCTACCATGTCTATGCAAAACAATAGAGGCTACTTGTTGACTAAAGACTGGGGTCTAAGCCTACATCATATTTTATTGATGACAACTTGAGAAAAATCCTCCTTCTCTGGGTTAGCTGTTCACAGACTGCAGAATCAAAAATAAAGCCCGTTTCCAAACCAAAAGGTAGCCTGCTGCTCTGGGAACATATATAGCCAACTTTACAATTGCCACCTTATCACTACAAGCATGCCATGCCATTAGTTAGGTACTATTTACTCTTTAGAACCACAAGAGCCACTCCTTCAAAAATAAATGGCCTACTTGATCAATCAAATAAAACAATTGTCATTAAAATCGAATATTGCCGTTTAATTTGCTATACATTGAAACACAGGATGCTACACCAAAATGTCTAAACGATATCCCTCTGGGACAATGTGATAAGCTACTTCAGTCAACATTTCCTAATTCTGTATCAAAACCTATAGACCAGGATCTACCGCGTTCCAGGCAGGTTTATGAGTGAAATTAACGTACAGGGTATATCACCATGTTAATTGCCAATGTAATGTGTTGACTGATGCTCCAGAAGCCTAAGCACAATATCAGCTCCATTGCACTCCACGATCCTGGGGGAAAGGTATAATAGCCCTATATTAGCCCCAGGTTTTGGGGTCAAGTCGTCACTGGTCGTTAATTGGGTCCTTTTGTTGAAGTAGTCTTAACTTTTATGACATTTAACAGAACTGTACATTCATCAAACCAATTTATTGAAGCCATGCTTATAATTATACCTTGTAGACCTTCCCAAAGGCTCCGTCTCCCAATTCTCCAATAATCTCCCAGATTTCCTCAGGGTTCTCGTCCCTGTGTACATGTTCATACTGCTTCTTTTTCCTATCTGGTCCCAATTTGAATATTTTCCGGAAATTGAAAAAAGACATTTTCAGTTAATTTGAGGGTCCCCCTGGTTGTGTCCACAATATTACATATATTCCAATATGAAAGCTGTTGTCCAGGTTGTTATCGCGTGGACAGGCGAGCTTTGTGGTCAACGCAGGCAGTTTGTGTTGTCGCCATTTAGCTACAAGAGTGGAAAGACAATTCTTAATTAGCCTTTTCTGCGCGAGTTATTACATTGGACTTCCGACATGTATCCGAACGCATTTGCTAAACGATGAAAAGTAGCCAAGCAGTTTTGTCGAAGAAATAAATTAGGCTTGATACGTGTAAAGTATCGGTCTTGTCTCAAATCTAGCCCTATTGTCCATCCGCTGGGTTAAAATAGATACATGAAGGACCTTAAGCATCAATCGGCGGAAGACAGAAGTTAGCTGTAGTTGTACCACTGACACAGCTCTGAAACCTATGATCAAACCGTCACTGCCCTACCACGCATGCTAGACAGCTCTTCTGTCGTCACGCAGAGGAAAAAGAACAGGAAGTCATTTCGCTATGACTTCTCGAATGACATTATGGGTTGCAGAGCGAAGCACCTCCTTCTCGATTGTTTGCAATTGTGCCAAGTGTAAACGGGGCTCATACTCATGACTCCAGGGTGCAAGTCTTTACATACGATCTGAAAAACTTGATTGGTTTCAGCAATATGGCTGAATCTCAATCCTGCATTTCGCGTGGATGAAATTGTCGTCTTGGCTCTCCCAGCTTTTCATCTTAAAATCGACTGGACTCTTCCCTCCCGAGTCCTAATGCATATCCCTACGCCGTCACTAGTCCAAATAAACTACTCCACAATTGAACAAATGTGCAATTAATACCTGGACATGTTTCACAATGTTTTTCGTGTTTGAGCAAGGTATCAATGGATGAACATTTGTTACACATAGAACTAAAAGTGTCGCTGAATCCACTTGGACAACCATTTGGTTTAACTGGTAATAATTAGCCTATCATATAGCGCCTCCAAGAGGTTCATGTTTAGAAGTAGCAGATGTGGTACCTTTCTCAACCTCTACTTCAGCCACTAGAAGGAGGCAAATATTCACAGGGTTTTTAGGGCTGCGTCTGAATACACATACTACCATAGGCTACTGTAAATGCCAGAAAAAGATTTAGTCCCAATGTCCAAATAAATACAACTATGTCAAATGCAGTAAGCCAAAAATGCATGCGGCAGGACATACTTTGCAAGTGCAGCTGAAGTAGGTCTAAAGGAAAAAAGTTGTACTAGAATGCGATTTGAGACGCAGCAATAGTCCATCTCTTGTTCAATATGCAGTTGAGTGATCGAACAAAGCACTGCACAGTGCCCATGTAGTTTGATCGCCCATTGTCTTTGCTTGTTTTTTAAGTCTGAGTAAGGGTGGTGGGGTGGTTAATAATAAGTTGTGCCTGTTGAAGTAGCCTGGTTAATTCTATCACTTTAGGTTTTTCGCACGTATCATTTATGGAGTCAGATTAATTTTATGACATTAAATTGACCTAAAACCGGCAAATTCCGAGTTTAAAATCATCCCAAAGTTTATTGTAGCTTATAACCAGTTCATCGAAGTCTATTTTAAAAGAAAGCAAGCTTTTACAAATGTACAATTCATAGTCAAAGCCACTTTAATAGGCAGAAATCAAATTTGGGAAATGTTGCCATGTGAACTCTCTTTTGAGCGTTAACCCGCCCCTTAAAAATACGCTGTCCGAGAGAGTCTCATGCATGGCTTAACACTCAAAACGGTCCAGCCCTGCCCTGGCAAGCAGTAGGGGAGGACACCGTTGATCTTCAGACTTCATAGCATGTGTTGTTTGGAGAGGCTGACAGCACTATGGACACAGAACATTCTGCCTGATATCTATTCGAGGCATCCGATCTAAGAGACAGTTTACCATTACACTTTGTATCCTACATGTTTCAGTTACAGTTAATTACAGTTTGTTAATGTAATCACTTACTATGCACTAGTTAAGAACACCAACTCTCACCACTTATCTACCTTTTGAGCAATTTTGGTGTATTTGATCAGCTGTAAGCATTTACAATGCATTTCCGAACAGTGACTGGAGTCAAAGTTGTGGACGTGCAGAAGAGAAGGACTCCCTCAAAACATTATGTAAGTAGACACATTGCACTTACCCATATGTGTGGTACATTTTAACAAATGTAAAAAATGAAATTTTATTATACATAGCTTTAATTTTATTGTATTATAGCTAATGTTAAATGCATGGCTTACTGGCTGACTATGTACTTTTGTAACCCATGCCTCATGCACGAGTTCTGTAGTCCGGTCTTATTGCCTTAGATACCTGCTGTTCTGTTAGTGACTGGTGTTACTGTCACCCAGTGATGAGTATGTAGTTGGAGAAAAGGGACTGGCAAAGCATAGGTTTGTATAGAATAAGACAAATCAATAAGTCAAAAGGTTTCCATTGGATTAATTAATCAAAGAGCATGATCAATCCAGTTCAATCGCTCTTGTTGTTGAAGGGGACTCCCTGAGGTCCCTAAGCCCACAGCAAAACCTTTCCCCCTGGGAAAGATACATTTGGAGATGGTGGGGAAAGCCCCTTGAGGGAGAAAAAAACATTAAATCGCATTATCTAGGAGCTAAGCAACTGGAAGGGCTTATCCTGTTGTAGCCATGAGGAAAGAAGCAATCCTTTGTCTTTTGTCTTTTGCAAGATTCAAGAGTGACTTCCTTATGGCACATGGGATCTGGAAACTGTGGATCCCTAGGAGTGCATTTGCAAGATGTTTTTGTTTACACACTGCCAGTGTGCATGGCTCATGGCCATGTTAGTTTCCATTATTTAGTTTTCCTTAAGCATATTGTAAATTGAATAAAAACCACCAACACAAAGTCGTCTTTGGTGCCTTCATTTCCTATTGACTAGTACTGAGAAAAGTAACAAATAACATTTGAAAGATTATGGCTAGGTACAGTACAGGCTAAGTCTTCATGCATTGAGAAGAAAACGTGACCAAATTCTCCTTATGGACAGCAACCTTTCTGCTCTTGCTGAGCTGTTTTGTTTAATTTAATAGGAGCATTTGGTCAAGATGTCTGTACTGTATGTAAGTAGTTAACTGCTTAAATGTGTTCCACTTTGCCAAAGACCTATGTCTGTAAAGAATGGTTCAGTGATATCAGGTCTTGATTTCATATGGGGTTAACTTATGTCTCAGATTGTCACAATGTGTAATGTTTCCTTTGAAACATTTTACACAATGCACTAAGAGTACATGAAAATGCAGCAGGTTTGAATCTGCTGCAATGCAGAGAGCGGTTATGGTTTGTAGGGTGCAGATGTTAATTAAGGACCAGCTTTTCTTTGAGCAGACTTCACATTGCATCATATTGCTCTATAATTGTTGAGCTTTTAGTAATTGCTGTAGAAGTAAATAATTGTTGTTGACTTATGTTCATTGGTATTTAGATTATAGACCTATCAAGCTGTGAGGATAACGAGAAACATGCTTTTGCGGCTGTTTTAGAGGGATAATTAATGTCAAGATGTTGTTTTCTAAACTTTGGGAAGGCATCTGAATATAAACTTTTGTTCAGGTTTTTTAAACTAACACATTCATACATTAATACCAGTTATTTTAAGGTGGAATGCTGTATGAAATCCTTCACTTGTCCCTTTGTCACGAACACTGCTTAAAAAAGCCTATCTAACGTCAACAAGTCTATTCGAACCTTCTTTCTACAAATGTAAGACCATCTGCTAAAGGTTCAGAGGGAATCTCCCGCTCCATTTCTTGTTTAAATACTACTGTTTTATCTCCCAAAAAATTGATAAAGAATCATTCAGCTTTATCTGTTTTTTAGTGTACATTGTTTTATTTATTTTTAATAGTTATATCTGTTTTTCTCATTTTGTTTATTTACTACTATTCTTTTAATGAATAATATATAAACTATATATATATACTGTATATATATATATATATATATATATATATATATATATATATATATACACTGTATACATAAAGGCCGCCTTTAGAAAGTTAGATTGACAGAGCGTCTTGGAACTACCACCAAACTCTGAGCCGATGAAGTGTAAATGGTTGATCAGAACCTCTCTTTCTTGCGCTGAGAAGGGTTTAAATGTGTAAGCCAACATAAAGCACATAATTGTTTAAAACATATTAACCTTCCCTGTGACCCCTGCTAGCCTACTAACAGGGTGTGTCTGAGACAGGCAGGCATAATGAGTTTATTTGACCTCTGGGGACCTCTAAAAGTTGAGCAAGGAGAGAGGGCACTTTGTGCCTCTAGGGTCAGTTGAACCAGAGTGGTGCCATGTCTTTGACAAAGTGGTTTTGTGCCTAATCATTCTCCTTTGTTTGTTTTGTTTGTTTTTTTCTCTGGCTATAGGTGTACCTCATCAGTGTCACGTACTCCGACTCCACCTCCCATATCATCTACAGGAGGTACAGCAAGTTCTTTGACTTGCAGGTAAAGATTTCACCACAAAATAACAATCGGACTTTACTTTTACTCACTGTATTCCTGATGTTAATGTTTGATTTTACATACTGCACATGCAGAATTATATTTTGTGCAGATTTTACACAAGCTAAAGTGATAAATCAATCAGGTTGTAAAATGGATGCGTTTACATGGACCTTGGGGTTTTCCGACCCTGATGACCAAACTCTGAAACATCTCTTGGTCCTTGTGATAAGGTCACCCTGAACTTAGGGTCAGGCAGGAAGGCAAACCTCAATGTGGCCAGTGTGTTCCCCACAAAACTATGCTTTAACCAGGGGAAGCCCCATCTGAAAGCTCCCATTGAAGACTATTGGAGTCTGGCGGAAATGGGGAAAAATCCCATCAATAGATACGTCATGCAGAGTCAAATAATGAAGGCAGAGGAAAACATGACCTCAGTCCGTCAGCAAAATGGGATGTGGCACGGGTCAAGTTGCCCTCTTCAGTGGTTTGAGGGAAACTTCCAAGGATCCCAGCCCAGACCCAAGTTCAATGAAAAGCTTATTTTACAAAATAGTTTCTTAGGTGGTAAACTGGAATTCTAGACGTTAACAGAGATAGTTGATGACCATGTGTAGGTAATGGTAGTGTTTATGAAATAATGCTGTGTATGCACACAAGGAGTTGTCATCTGTCAAAATGCTGTCCATTCTCAGCCAGTCAGAAGGCTCTGTAGGGTCAGAGCTCTACTGAAGGCGCCAGAGGAAATCCTTTGTTCCAAGGTCTCTTGCTAATAGCCAGGAAAATCCTGCCTGCCCGCCCTGCACTCGCTCCTTATGTTTGATGGGAACAAAGCTTCTCCTCTGTCTCTGTAAACATTACTCTTACCCAGAGATGCCTGCAGTGCTACCTCTGGCTGCCTTGATCGTCTGAACTTGGTCATCCGCGAGGAGCCGCGGCCCACAGCTGTCCATACCGATTGGCTGGGGAAAGTACATTATATGAAGCCTTCATATGAACACAGTGGTAGCAGAGCCCACGTTTACGTCTATGCGTAGCGGATGTTAGTAACCAACGTGAGTTGAAAAAGGACGGTATTAGACACTGGCTTAGAGATTAACAGCCCTATTAAAAAACTTCACCTCAAATGCTTTTTTCTTTTGTAGGATCTTTAAGGGCCTAAAACAAATATTCCCCACCTCTAATGTAACAGTGATTCACTGTTTTTTACTCTCTTAAATGGGCGTCTTCTGTGCAAAATATATATTAGCTACCTCCCTGGGGGTGTAGGATGCAGCTGAGGAGCCGACAGGGCCAATCCCATAATGCACTTGATGGAAATGAGGAGGAAGTCACGGCGAGGAGGTGGGGGTTGGTGACCACTGGGGAGTGAAAGGACCACCGATCCTGATGAGACAGAGATAAGGGCGGGTCCGGCTACTGCAGCAAAGCCTCATGTCTTGTAATAAGGCCTGGCCCTTGATCTTTAAACCAAACTATAGTTTATTGTCAATCAATCGTTTTGTGACAAAGAATATTATTTAATGTTTCAATTGTTTAGATAAAACATGTCCATCCAGTAAAGCAGTGCTTGAACCCAATAGCAGATATTTATAGCAACTAGCAACAATAAGATAAAACCAAGTTAGATTCAACTTCATGAAATCATGCTCTGGCTTGCCGGTGCTTTGAGTTGTTTTTCTACAAGATTCTTCAGACACAAAGCCTTTTTGTGTGAGCTGGTGTTTGTTCCAGGATACACCTACAGTCTGCCTCTCACACTCAGTGATTTTCTCTGTTCCCTTAAACAATCACATGCTTCTCTTGGAAGCTGGGCAGTGGAACAGACATGTGCTTTGCGCCCTCAGTTTCAGAAAATGTAATGATCTCATTTGATTTGCATAAATTCTTGAGGAACAAGTGCAATCTGAGCCTAATGGGGATTTGCCTCAGTGCCTGGTCAAAGTCTTTGGCAGGAAGGCCATACTAATCCATTTGTCTTCCACTAGTCACTGATCATTTGTTTTCTCTCATTGCATGCAGCTGCTTCTGTTGCATTGTACAGTAACTAACAGTGAATGTTTGGCCAAAATAAGATGGCCTTGCAATTAGTCTATGAGATAAAGTGCACTCACTCCTAATGTTTTTAGCTTCTCTGGTGCCGTCTTCCGGGCTCCTAACTGCTCCTTGGAGATGCAATCACCATAAATTACACAAACCCATTATGTTTTTCATCATAACTTACACAAACCCATTATTATTTTCATCAAATGGAGGAGGCTTCCCCTTCCTTTATCTTTTCTGCTGACTTGACGTTTGTGCCATGTGTGGAATAGTGTAAGAACACAGATCCATAACTTACATTCAAACAATTGAACTCCATTTGTTTAGATGCTGAGTCCGCGTTCCATGACATCTATTCTGGTGTCTTCTCCTCAGTGTCCCCGAGTGGTCATTATTATTTGCATTGGGGAACTAGACTAGAGTAAGGTCTACTCTGTCTGCAGACATTGTCACTCGATTACAGTCATAAGCCAGTCATCGGTGGCCAGGATTTTGTCTTTAACAAAACTTTTACTTCAATTTGAGTTAAGAAATACCAATGTACACTCGAGACAGGCTGTCTTATGGATTTATGAATCAATAAACTATGTTGGTGTTGACCATGACTAACCCTAATTAGATCAGGCAATATTGGCTGAAATATACAGGCCAAAGCTTACACATTTGTATAGACGTCTATATAGAAAAATTTAATTATCAAATTTGTTTTTTCTATTTGCTACTCCGTCAAAAATATGTGCAGAGTCTCCTGGCAATAAACAAATGCCAAATGAATGTCAAACAGCAGCTGGAATTTGATTGTTTCCCCACTCACACATTCTTCCAGCACCCTATCCGTCTGACATCTTGCATATAAAACAACCTCTTTGTCTCGTCAGCGTCTCTCTCTTTTTCTGTTGGTTTCCCTGAGTGCCATTTATTTGCCCAAAATGATCCTCTTGTTATGTATTGCTGTCCATGATTTAAAAGTGTTTTCTTTCAGCAACAATTTAAATATGGGTGTCAAAAACATAAAACAAATTTGTGGTTGTTATTTTCACAAAACATTCACAAGCCAGGTGATTATATTTTTGCTTGACTAAGCAAGAGTGAGGGAGTCCAAACAGTCATAGAGCAATGGAGAGGAGAGGGATGAGGTGTAGTTGAAAAACATCCTGACACCTGTTTCTACATGGATACATTACGCATGAAAACTTGGCTGACACAGCAACCTAACACTTTAAAATCCCCCTCCACACTCGATGGAAGACATACAGCGACGCGCAGTGAGTAAATAATATGTCACCAGGGCAACTACCCCCAGTAAAGTGGCTGCTTTACCTTCAAGTCTGACCAACTTGACAAATCACCTCTGAGGGAGTTGTCTTCTACTGTTGCCATAGGGACAGCGTTTCCCCCTGGCCCATGGAGCTGTGAGGGTTTCCAAGGCAGAGGCCTCACGGGTGATGTCATTGTACTCCGTCAGCTAGTCCTGAGGTGTGGAGTGAACACTCCCAGCTTGGAGGGAGTTTACTGCTATGTTCAGCAGAGAATCTGATAACGTAGTGAGTGTGTGTGGTCCTATCAGTTATACAAGGGAGCGGCTCTATTTTGCAATCTGGTGTAGAAGTTAGGATTTGGAAGATTTTGGTAGTGAACTGTCTTGACAACTAATACAAATACTTTAAATCTCTGCAGTCCTTTTTAAAAATGATTGTTTCTTATTGCAGAATCAGCTAGACCTGGTTTTAATTTTGTGGAGTAGTGCTCTCTATTTCTCTTTAAATCAGAAAGTCAGCCATGAGAAACACAAATGTTGGTGCATGTCTTTCTAGAAAGACAAAGTCGGTTAACCTAGACATCTCTTTAAGTGTAGCATTTCCCTTCACCCTCAATGATTGCTGCTTTCTTCAAAGAAAACCACTCCTCGTTTTACTGTCTGTGATTTTGAGGAGAGGGGGAAATACCAAAGTCCTAAAAAGATTTAGAGTTTTAGCAAAGGCCTTTGCAACTGACACTGCTGCTGCTGCGGAGGAGGAGAGAGTAGAACCACTACAAGAAAAGATGGTGAAGCAGCGCTCAGTGGAAAAATACCACTAACAATCCTGCAGACTCAGACAGAGTGGATACAACATTACCCTCCCTGAGGGGCCTGGCTCTGTTTGTCCACCTGGTTCCCCTTGGCCCACTTTGGCCCCTAGCCTATTCCCCCGGTTGATCTGTGTATGTGTGTGAGTTTGTGGTAGCGTATGGCTGTGTGTGTCTGTGTTTCAGCTGTTCACATTGACGGTGATTCAGCCGAGCACATCTGGAACAAGGCAAGGCAAACCAAGGCATTGCTTGGTTCCGTGGCAGGCTGCGACGCCCCCATGTGCACTTATTTACCTCAGCTTCTTGCCAAAACTTATTACATGAGGAAAACGCAAAACCTCATTAAGCATGACACAAACATCACTAGCAGGAGACTTACGCACACTCGTGTTCACATATTACCTGGTTTTCACCCGGAAACTTGACTTTGTACAGTGGTCCAGTGTTGAGTGTTATGTTTGGGACACATGTACAACCCCTGCTACTATTTATTTAATTTAGACATTATAGCAGCCCACCTCATGTGCAGAGTCCTTCTGCACATCTGTTCCTTTGACGCAATAATGTTATTGGGTTACAACATATTTTACGGACTTGGTAGCTCCGCTTGCTTCACACTGCCATGACAACCCGTGCAGAGTCTCACGTGACAGGAGCACTGTCTGTATATGGTTATCTGAACTGGAACTTCATGAGAGCTCTTGTGGGCTCTTTTGCTGTTGAGTGTGTTTTCAGAAGAAGAGTGTGGGTGATGTAACCCTGTCTGCCGCCCCACTGATCAAAGTGGCCCTCTGTCTGGTGGCTAGCCATGGTACCTCTTCGGAGGCTATGTAATTACACCCTGTGCTGTAGTCGTTCAACCAGGAGGCTGTCTGCCGCAAAAGAGTTCATGACCCGACCCTCCCTTCCCCCATTCTCATTGCCTTCCAGCCTCATCCCTTTGAGGTACCATAGATCAAGTACTCATGTAGATACAAGTCTATTTATGTGGCCTGTTGTCAAAATGTTGTATTTGATTGCAGGCCATTTAGATAAGGATACCACTATATTTGTAGGGTTTGTTCTGAAACTGTGGGTTCTTTGGGTTTTTCTTCTTCATGTTCATCTCTATTTTCTCAGTAATGTTGTAATTTTGCAGATGCAGCTTCTTGACAAATTTCCAATTGATGGAGGGCAGAAGGATCCCAAAAAGAGGATTATTCCATTTTTGCCAGGTGAGCATTCAGTTGATCCAATAAAGCATTCAGCCACAGTAATACTAAATTCACAATACTTTCATGTTAAGAGGTTAACATGCCATCAACAAGTCAATGAAAACTCTGGTTGGGACTCAATCACATGCTTCACATGCAATGCATTGCTGGCTGTCTACTCCATCAATCAAGAGCAAGTCTAGGTTTATGAGGTAGTCAGAAGTAGTCAGTGAGGGCCCCATCTAATCTGATAACTTCCCCACTGGCCAGAGGATAGCAGAGAAGAGCCCCTTTGTTGCTCTACAGAGCTGCCGTCTGGCTAGAGTTGTTTACATCTCTTAGTAAGATGGAGCCCTACGCCCTCACACACTGAAGGGTAAACATTCAGATACCTGGCTGACTATTCACCATGCATACACTTACTCCCTATAAGTCAAAAAGAAAATGTGCTCAGACTCTCAGCTAAACGTATGGTCTTAGAGAAAGTGTGTGCGTCACCTGATTCATATGCTAGTGGCGCTAACTCAGTGGGTACAAACTCACCCTCTCACCACATCGTTCCTACTGCAGCCTATACTTACTCTCACCAAAGCAAACAATCCCTCGTTGTTACCACACACACAGTGATCACTATTACAACATAAATGACACAGCAGTAAAGGGTTAAAGGGCTTAAACTTTGCATACAGTAGTAATTTAACGTGCATGTCTCCCCTCAGGTAAAGTTCTCTTCCGCCGAAGTCACATCAGAGACGTAGCCGTCAGACGGTTGAGACACCTTGACGACTACTGCAGAGTAAGACCATTTCCAAATGTAGAGTAAGACCATTTCCAAATGTAGAGTAAGACCATTTCCAAATGTAGAGTAAGACCATTTCCAAATGTAGAGTAAGACCATTTCCAAATGTAGAGTAAGACCATTTCCAAATGTAGAGTAAGACCATTTCCAAATGTAGAGTAAGACCATTTCCAAATGCAGAGTAAGACCATTTCCAAATGTAGAGTAAGACCATTTCCAAATGTAGAGTAAGACCATTTCCAAATGCAGAGTAAGACCATTTCCAAATGTAGAGTAAGACCATTTCCAAATGCAGAGTAAGACCATTTCCAAATGTAGAGTAAGACCATTTCCAAATGTAGAGTAAGACAATTTCCAAATGTAGAGTAAGACCATTTCCAAATGTCTTTTACGGCAACACTTTCATCATTATAATTTGCTTCTCACATGCTATTTTACTTCAGAGATCATATAATAATTTGAACAGAGGAATAAAATACATTCCAGGTACTGACACAATGTTTTGGTGATATTGTACAATTGGTAGGCTATACAGTATGTAAAACATGCTTTATTTTTATTTTTGAAATACTGTTAAGGTATCTGCAAACTGTAAACAGCAGACTAAACACTCTTGAAATAGTTTTTATATCTGCTGTTTTCTTATCTGTGTTGATAACCCACTCAGTAATTGTTTGCTCCAGCAGCAAGCCAGACCTCAGAGTCTATCTCCCTCCAGCAGCTTCAACAGGAAAGCAGCAGCCTGTCATTTCCTCTGGCAATTGTAAATAGACAGCCCGTATAGGAAGCAGGGGACACAGGGGCACCCAGGGCCCAAGCAGCATTCGCTGAGCTAGAATTATTCAGCATTATGCTCGAGGTGGGATGAGGTGGGACGAGGTGGGAGGAGGGGGGGGGGGGGGGGGGGTACCCAGCTGGCTACCTGACCTTGTCTTATTCATTAGGTCAGACACCCACGCTGGAATGTGGAGCAGGTGTCCGACCGAGTGTGCTAGCATCAACCCCTTATTATGTTGAGTTTTGACCAGGATAATTAGATGAACCGGACCTGTTTTGGTTTAGGCACAAGACTTAAAATGTTTAATGACATTGAAAGATTCTCTTTCAAACTCCACTTTTAATACTGCCAATATGGTTCAAATGTACACATATATTACATACACGTATGTACTGTAAGTGTGTATAGTGACATAAAGTTGAAGGAAGTTAGAGGACATGTAATATTTGAATTTAGTAATCGTATACTGTTCTTAAGACAGTGTGTGTTGCGTTATTGTACCCCCTCCATCTGTTTCCTTTGTCTTATCCAACTCCCTCTTCCTTCCCCTCTCCCTCTCTCCCAGCCTCCCCTTCATCCTCTCTCACAGTCTGACGTTGAACTCTGCCATGCCCAGTCAACTTCACTCCCTCACAGCCTGTGTACCAGCTCGTGTTTGTGTGTGTGTGTGTGTGTGTGTGTGTGTGTGTGTGTGTGTGTGTGTGCGCCTCACACTCTTTTCTTTCTTCCCCTCCCACAGGCTCTGATGAAGCTGCCTTCCCACATCTCCCGAAGCGATGAGGTCCTGAGGTTCTTTGAGACCAGAGACGAGGACCTCAATCCTCCCAAAGAGTAAGTCTAATTGACTCGTCATGTTCACACGCAGAGTAGGATAGCTCTATGGATCCTACAATAAAGTGTGCGATACAAAATAATTACTGCCCCCTGGTGGATTGCAATAGAGCCAAAACTTTGAACATGTGTGTGTGTGTGTGTGTGTGTGTGTGTGTGTGTGTGTGTTGCATGCAATCCATGCACAAAATGTGCGTTATCAAAAGAGAGCATGAGAAATGTGCCTTAATGCATAGTCTCATTGAATGCACGTCTCCAATGCCAGCTCCTGGGTCAGACCCCCCCCTCCCCCTCTTTGACCGTTTGAAACCCCTAGGTCAGTCCACGTCTACCAGATGATTGATAGTGGGTCTGGTCTGTCACTTTGTTTGAGTATTGAAGATATGAGGGAGGGGACACCTGATCCCAAACCGGAGCTTAGTTTTTCATGAGAGGGAGTCTTCCCGGGATCATGTGCCGAACTTTGTCCCAGGTCTCAGGTCATTACAGGCCTTCATGTCAAATCATCTGTCAGACTGTGCTCAACGTTAGTGCTGGGCTGGTAGATTTTTTTTTCTAAATGGGATTTATGCACTGTTGACCTTTTTTAACCCTCCTGTTATCTTCAAATTTACGAACATCGTTCATCCTTGGGGTCAATTTGACCCCAGTAATTAAAGCCTTCAGAAAATTAGTGTAATTTAAATTGTTGACCAAGTTTATTTGTCAGATACTGTATGTCTCTTTGTGGACTACATAAATATGCCATTACATTAAGCGTCACTCCCCCCAGCCCCCCTTATACAATGTTAGAGTTGTTGTAGGAATTATGAGTTCTCCTCCCAAATGTGGTTTGAACTATAAGTGGTTCTCATCATACTGAATACATGGTTATGTTAGGTTGGGGCCCTAAAGCATAGTGAAGTATTTTGAAGATTATAAAATAGTTTTTGATGGTGACTCAAATATCAGCCACAACCACCAGAACAAATCAGCCTAAATTCTTAATTTTTCGTATATGTTTTTTATAGCTAAAACAGCCTGGGGTCAAATTGACCCCAAGGAACACCAATGCGTACAACATGTGTACAGGACATTGAAAACATATTATCATGTCATTTTGATGTTTAACCAGTTGTCTCTATTATATTAGGAAAAGTCATTAAATATGAAGCAAAACAAATTATGCCAATCATTTCTTTAGGGACGTCAAACATTGAAAGGGGTGAAATTGACCCCAAAGATAATAGGAGGGTTAAGCTGCTCAGTAGTGGTATCTTTGCCATCTAACCCCCCAGTTCTGATATGTAGACATTTCTAAGTATCAGCAAAGGAACCTCCGTGGTGTGTTCAATTACGTTAGATGTCATTCAGGTGGCCGACTGCTTACATCTCTGCGTGCCTAAGCACTTGCTGAAAGAAAAGATAACTATGGTGGTCTCTATAGTGCTGCGCTTGGTAAGCACCCCCCTCTCCTCCTCTAACACAAACACACCATAATCCCCTCTTCAAAGAATGATTCCCCTTAGGGGTCCCTGAGATGATCCAGTCCAGCATGGCTGAAGATTGGAAAGGTTAAAAGGCCATACCTCCCAGACCATACCACCCATAGTGAAACTGGGGAATAGGGGTGTTCTGATCCAGTGATAGCAGGTCTCATTTCGGAATCAGTGTGAGTTAGAAGTGCACCTCATTCATTGGCATTGCGAGGCCAACCCGGGAAATGTTTTCCATGGTGCGCTGCATGGACCCGTGGGAATTCAATTAGACCCAATTAATTGTGCATATTGTCTCCGAAATGTAAAAAAAAACAAAAAACAACGGCATTAAGTTTGTATTTATTGTAATTCTATTGTAATTTATTGTAAAACCAGCAGTTACATTCTTTATGATAGTATTTCATTACTGAAGTTTAATTATTTGCCCGTTGGCCTATTGGTGCATCTATTGTAAACATTCCATTGCCATCTAGCGGCACTTAGACTTCGTTGCATGTCCACAAACCAGACGTAAAGAATGCGCTTCCATCACTAGAGGGAGCCACATGCATTTGGTTAGGATTCCTACAGTAATCTAGTAAACAGGCATATGAATGTGTTGCCCCTTTCAACTTATTTGACGTCAGTGTTTTAAGCCTCATTAATGGTTACCATTTGGATTGGGGACAGGAAAGCTGATCTCTGGTCAGTGTCCACAAGCAACATTAAAATCTTGTTTACACAAGGCTATAACAGTTACTTTGGTGTATGCCATGTACTTTCTGAAGTATTAGATGATCGGTACAGAAACCCTACTTTACCCGAGTCAAATGTAAGGCCTGCAATTGATATTTGTAAACATATTTTGAGATAACATGGCCATATCTAGTAATGGAATGGAGCAACAGATATTTCTAGGAATACAATAACTTGTTGCCAATTACATCACTGTCAAAATATTTATGTTGTCTGAAGGGGCTCTTTTATAATTGGAAATGTGGATGCCGTTATGTAAGTTATGTAGCTATAATATGATAAATAGAAGCATGCTTTTTTTGTTTGCTTGCCAGTTATGTTGATAACATGGACACATTATTATATGCATTGCAAACTGTTACACACACACATCCAAAAATAAACAAAGATATTAAATATTCAGACAAACCCACTTCATTGGGCCAACCCATTAACTCGCACGCACGCACGCACGCACATAAAATACACCAGGTGTTATAAAGTTAAACCTCATAACATTCAAATAGGAACAAATATGAATAGCAATAGCCAACGGTGTTGTTAAAGTAAAGTGCCTTTACATTTACTGCTAACAGTTCACAGCAGTATTGCACTACAGTGGTTGTTTTTGTGGGCAAGGCAGCATTTTTGTTGTCTGACATCATTGGAGTCACGATCATGTATTGTTGTATTGAGAGGTATGGCTGAGTGTGTTTCTGTGCACGTTTGTGTACTTAATGTGTTCATGTTCTTGAGTAAGTGGACTCTCTCAACGCACCTCTTTCTTTTTAAGTAGAAAAACACCACATGTTTCTGTGTGCAGGTTAACTCTATCGATTCTATTGTCTTCCTGTCCACTGAACTCTGACCTGAAGCTGGGGTCATGAATGTGTATACTACGGTCAGACTTAAGCGGGAGCAGAGTCTGTCTGCTTTACACCCAGAGCAGGCATTTCCCTCGTTTTGGATGGGACCCAGTTGGCTCAAACCTGTGAGCAACAGACAACAGTCTCACACATTCCTTCTTAATAGGCCCACCTACCAGAAAGAGAGAGCTGCCCTTATGCCCAAACAGATGGTTACTCTCAAGTCATACTCAGGATGGACTCGAAGAATTTGTTTAAACCTACATGGGGTATATATTTCTGTTTGTGTGTCGTCCTAATCGCCATAAAACCATATTTTTAAGAAGATGTACCAAATGCGGTGTCTCTGCCCTAGTTAGTTAAAGGTTTCATATTTGAATATTTACTTGTGTTTTGAGTTGTGCAAAGAGCTAGAGTTGTGTAAGCTGTGTACTCCTGGGAAGCATATTATTCCAGTACTGTTCCATGGGTTACTAGCCGGCTTGGCTGATCCAGCATGCCCTAATTCCCCATTCCACATTCTACCCACTCCACCTTCCCCATCTCCAACTCTCTGCATCCCCTCTCTCAAACCCAGTGTCCCTTCAGCATGTACTCCTCCCTTAAGATCCCCTCTGCCGCCTCTTTTCTCCACCAGACCTTGCCCTAAATAATATGGGTTTGGGAAATAATGAGTTCTCCATGTGAACTGCAATGTGAAACGATCACATGTGAAATAGTTTCTCTCTAACGGAAGTTGGTTGGTTAATCATTTGATTTGTGTTCGATTAGCCAAACTAAGCAGACACACAGGGACACTTGTTTATCATTGCACTCCTACAATAGTTCAAACAACTATAAATCAATGTGGCATGGTTCTATAGTCTGCATTCTGTCTCTATAGATGGATCCTTGTTGAAATTGGCTTGGTGCCAGCATTTTGGGTCAGTTTCTCTTGCTTTCATTTCATAGAAAGTCTTACAACGGGCGAGTTGTCTTTGTAATACAGAGTGGACATATTTCATTATGAACCTATCTTAGTAATGGTATTGGTAGTAAAGTAACAGCACCTTTTGTAATTTCTTTTAAGTATCTTTTATTAATATTTTGTTATTTTAGAGTGAGGCAATATTGAACTAAATCAAATGTGTATGAAGCATGCTAGCAACAATATACTTGCCTCTGTGAGTAAGCATGTTAATTAAGTATCACAACTTAACAGTGCATCTTAAAAAATGTTGAACAGCTGGAGGCTTAAAAAACAGGAACGTCACTTTCTTGTAAGTGGTCTACTCGTTAACATGCCATAATGCAATGAATGTTCACAGTTCATACATACGGTTATGTAGGACGGACTTGACTCATCTTGGAAACTAAAACAGCACTAGCCCCTTCTGTCAACAAACAGATAACAAATTATAAGTCTCTTTCAAAGTTTCAATCTGCTTGTAAACACAGTGTATTGACAAACAGAGCTTGGGGAATGTTTAACAGAGCTGATCCCGACATGAGTTCCGAACTGCACATAGTGAAAATCCTGCTGGCTGACTGACTGACTGACTGGACGTATCCCTGGCTGCCTGGCTGACTGACTGACCATGTCCCTGGCTGCCTGGTTGACTGACTGAACGTGTCCCTGGCTGCCTGGTTGACAGACTGTACGTGTGCCTGGCTGACTGGCTGACTGACTGAACATGTCCCTGGCTGACTGGCTGACTGACTGAACGTGTCCCTGGCTGACTGACTGAACGTGTCCCTGGCTGACTGGCTGACTGACTGGACATGTCCCTGGCTGCCTGGCTGACTGACTGGACATGTCCCTGGCTGCCTGGTTGACTGACTGAACGTGTCCCTGGCTGACTGACTGACTGACTGGACATGTCCCTGGCTGACTGGCTGACTGACTGAACGTGTCCCTGGCTGACTGACTGACTGACTGAACGTGTCCCTGGCTGACTGGCTGACTGACTGGACATGTCCCTGGCTGCCTGGCTGACTGACTGAACGTGTCCCTGGCTGCCTGGTTGACTGACTGAACGTGTCCCTGGCTGACTGGCTGACTGAATGGACGTGTCCCTGGCTGCCTGGCTGACTGACTGGACATGTCCCTGGCTGCCTGGTTGACTGACTGAACGTGTCCCTGGCTGACTGACTGACTGACTGGACATGTCCCTGGCTGACTGGCTGACTGACTGAACGTGTCCCTGGCTGACTGACTGACTGACTGAACGTGTCCCTGGCTGCCTGGCTGACTGACTGAACATGTCCCTGGCTGACTGGCTGACTGACTGAACGTGTCCCTGGTTGACTGACTGACTGACTGAAAGTGTCCCTGGTTGACTGACTGAACGTGTCCCTGGCTGACTGACTGAACGTGTCCCTGGCTGACTGACTGAACGTGTCCCTGGCTGACTGGCTGACTGACTGGACATGTCCCTGGCTGCCTGGCTGACTGACTGGACATGTCCCTGGCTGCCTGGCTGACTGACTGAACGTGTCCCTGGCTGACTGGCTGACTGACTGAACGTGTCCCTGGCTGACTGACTGAACGTGTCCCTGGCTGCCTGGCTGACTGACTGAACGTGTCCCTGGCTGCCGGACTCACCAGCCAGGTGTCCGTGGGCGTGCAAACGGCTCGACCTTCAGTCCCTCAACACTGAGTGTTTGCACACTGCCGTCAACCAAACGAGATCCTGGAGACGGCCATGATATCCAGGCTGTATACAATCCCCTGATTTACAAACACAAACTCACTCCTCGACTGTTTACAACGTTGTTGTTGTTGTTTTTATTTTGTGGTGACAGCATTAGATCATTAATCCTCACAGTAGTCTGGTGGAAAAAAAAGTGTTTGGTACTGTCGTTTGAATGGAGGGAGCTTTTCAACTCAAAGTCAATGGTACATGCCTGTGGATATGATACGCCTTGTAAAGGCCTTGACTGTTTGTCTATGTTCAGTTGCAGCTGCACACCACCCCTCTGTATGTGTGTCCACTGAAACACACAGGCCCAGTTGACACATGGGGTGCCCAGCACTCATCATGGAGGCAGCTAGACAAATAGCGAACAGCCATTCAATCTTTTCACCACCTCTTTGATACACTTGTTGAAACCCTCCCGGCCATGCTCCCTCTCCGAGAGGGGTGCACTCTGTGCATTCTTAATTAGGGTGAGGCTGGTAGCGGGTGGTAGCTGGTGGCAGCCTCCCAGCATACAGTGTGTTTGTTATATGTCTCAGTCCTGCCTCTGCCACTGACCATGAGCCTCTGGTGTTGCTTCCTTTTCAGAGACGCTGGAGGCTCCTGCAGACGCAAGTCAGGTAAGACAACTGGCCTTGACTCCCTAGAAGTGAACCTATGTTGCATCCCGTTGCATTGTATTTTCTTTTGATATTATTTAATATCAATGCTCAGGAGTAATCTGTGCCCTGGTGGCCTTAGAATACATTTTCCCTGTAAATGTAGTCATATCCATGCTGTTGTCTCAGTTTCAAAACACTTCCCAGAAGATTATGACCTTTTTATTCACTGTGAAATGATACTGCAATGTAAAGGGTGAATCCATCTCTAAGCAACCCAATGGAACAGACTGACACCTAGGCCAAGCATGGCTGTATTGGATTGTCATGAAGGAGTTACAGCAGTGGGTGCATATACAGACTGTATGAGCATGCATTTGTGCATACATGTGCTGTGTTTGTCTGTGTGTTTGTGTGTGTGTGTGTGGGGGGGGGGGGGGTTGTGCTTTCATGTGTTTTTATGTGGTGTGTGTGTGTGTGTGTGTGTGTGTGTGTGTGTGTGTGTGTGTGTGTGTGTGTGTGTAAGTGTGGGTGTGTATGTGACTGTAAAGTTTGCAGAGAATGGGGACACGGGTCCGGTGGGGCATGAGAGTATTCAACAGGGTTGCAGTGAACAGCTGTGTACTGTATGTCGAATAGGATGAGTTTGTTTGTGTGTGTGTGTGTGTGTGTGTGTGTGTGTGTGTGTGTGTTTGTGTGCATGCAACCCATGAGGATACATAACAAATGTTAACGATTCAAGGAGGTAGCGCCTATCTTAATTGTACTTGGTTTAAAACACACGAATGATATAAGGCACACGGGAAGAATCAGCCTGTGCTCAGTCTATGAGCTGTACATTTACCTGCAGTGTTACCAACTGTGAAGGACTCCCAGATTGAAAAGCTGCTCTGACTGTCCCCAGCAAATGAAATAAGACCCCAACCTAATTTCATTATATCCTCCTTGAGGCTTTACGTAACAGTGAATTCCAGGGCCATAGAGAAATGGAAAGACTATCCCATTTCATCCATGTGTGCCTAGTAGCCTACACTTTGTCTGGGCTAGATATTCAATTGCTTTCCAGTTTGAAGGAGATTGCCTGCTTGGAAATGTACTCATATTCTTACATGGTTAAAGTGTACGGCTGTGAAAATAGCCTTTTTGGGTATAATACTGTCGTTTAAATGGAAATGGAATGGAATGAACTGCGGAATTTATTCACCTTTCAAAACAAATGCCTGATGGAAGCGTTTGACATTTGTGTTTATAGCAGATAATAATCATTTTCATCAGGTTACCCATGCTCTATGTACAGTTCGTATGGGGTTAACTTGCTGAACTAATGATATGACTTTATTAAAGGACAGCAGAGAAAGTGTGCGAGTCTGTGGCAAATATGTGCTGTAGCTGCAGCTTATGGTCGGCATAATTGGACGTTGCTGGTCTCCCTTAAGAGTGTACAGAGACGGGGACCTACCAGAAAAATGTTGCTTCCGGCCGCAAAACTGAGTGTGAGTTAGACTGGCTGGATAGCTGGCATGAAAACACGCAGACAATCACAGGCTAGCTTTATTTACTCTGGCGTACAGATTCAAAGACAATTAGTGTTCAATAATCATCATCATCATCATCATCGTTATCGTCCTGATCATCGTTATTGCTCATTATTATGACTTATTGTTAACACTGTCACTAGACACATATTTCTGTTCCCCTCTTTTATTCTCTCATTCTTTCTACCTCTTCCCTCGCTCAATTTAACCTTCCTTCCCTTTCACCTGAGAAGTATTACGTGTCGGCAGGGCATATGCTAAGTTTCTGTTTCCATAAAATACCACCTCTACCATTGAAAAGACCCCTCCTTTGTTGGTTTTCAATTTCCGTTCTGGTGTGGTTTGGGCCCGACTCTGGCCTGCGCCACCTCGATTGTTCTCCGAGTGTGACCTCCGCCGTAATGAAACCAGGAGCCCCCGTGGGCGGGATCCTCTGGACCGTGTCCACCAACCAGCCCCACCGCTGCAGCTCCTGAAGGGCAAGCAGGGGACACACCTCGGATGTGATGGAAGCGGTGCGTGTCACTGCCGTCAAAGCCCTAGCCTACGTACACGAGTCACAGGGCGTTCTTTAAGTTATGACGTGCTCAGGGGGGAACACAGCAGATGTTGGTGTGACTCATTTGGAAGTGTACTGTTTTTGGCAATCATGTGCTTGATGAGAGAAATAGATTTATACGCCTGTCTCTGTTCTCTTCCGTTGGAGAGGCAAATGGTTTGAAAACGGAGCGCTCTGCCAAAAGCTTTCGAAGTAAATACAGTGTAAGGAAGTACATTATATACCGTCCGTTTTGAACTGTATACAGTAACACTTTATATCTTGTCATTCTTAGACTACTGTAGATTTAATCTTGTAGTTGCAATTCTGTTTTGAAAATACTTGGAATAGCAATCATGAGGGCTCGGGTTGGAGGAAGAGTGTGGGAGAGAGAGAAAGACAAAGAAAGAGAGATGGAGGAACACAGGGGAACAAAAGTGGGGAAAGGAGACAGAGCACTCGGGGGCGCTGTGCATGTGAAAAGCAGATGGAAGGAGGAGAGGAGGTTTACGTGGCAAGTGGAAACCATTTGGGGCTTACACACCGACTTGGGAGAGCATGTGCTCAGCCTGGTTGATTTTATTTGAGAGGGGGTGGTCTGGGGAACTGTAAGGAAGGTTAGGGGGAGAAAAGGGAACCGATACACACACACACACACACACACACACACACACACACACACACACACACACACACACACACACACACACACACACACACACACCAACGGAATAGGTGTCTGTCTTTGGATGCAGCTTCATTTGTGTGCATGAGTGAGTGATTGACATGGGGCAGGAGGTTGGCAGAGTGTAGAAAATAACTATGATACACTTTTTCTAAAGCTAATAACAACATTACAACTTATCTAAATGAGCCCTAAAATAAAACTAAACATTTGTACATTTTTCTGGATTACAGTGATACTAGAATAAGCTTAGTTTATCAGTGTAGCTGAAATTTATTTATTTTATTAAATGTATTTTCCAGTTTACCGATTGATAAGGCTTGCAAAGAAAATATTAGACATTGCGCAAAAACAGAGCAAACATCAACACTAATGTTGAATAAAAGGAGTTTGGGGAAAATAAACACTATTACAGTGAAAATTGTTTACAGTGCAGCGTTTACAGTGAGCTTTTCACTCAGCCCACCTTCCAGACAAAGACTTTATCCACATTCTGAGATCAGGCACCTGAAGGATTGTGTTCACTCTCTCCCACTTGAGGAAATTTTCAATGTTGTTATTTTTATCTTCTGGGTTTACGCAAGGTTGTGCCTTTGCTTAGTCTTGGATTGGAACCCTTATTATACTGTATTTGAATGGAAAAGGACAGGGTTAGCTTAGTTCATCGTATTACCAACAGTTTTAATGTAGATTAAATTATTTACCAGCTAACTTGACTCTGAAAGAAAAGGCAGTGTAAATGGTGTGCCGACAGTGTTAGTGTGAGTCCTTGGTCCAGCAGAATACTACCACAAGTTATCCTGTGGGGGCAGCGTTGAGTTGTACCCCGCTAAGCTGCGGCCCGTTTGACAGGGACCATTTGTCACCCTGGGCTCCAGGCTGGATCTCATCCTATCCCTGCAGCAGCAAGAGAGCATGAGCAATGGACTTTTCATCTCCAAACACACCACAGAGGCCAGAAAAGACACACTAGTTGGAAACCAGTTGACTAAATAAGCCGGAGAGACAGCCCGCGGTGCACTGTGTAGATTGTGTATGGAGATGTCTCCAGGGAGTAGTCACTCTACTCTGTGTTTTATAAGAAAGACGTTTTCGATTCTAACCGAACATCGATGGCGTTTCTGTCACGGCAGAAGGAGGAGGAACGCTTCACGGCAGGCTTGTCTTCGACAGAGACTCGACACCATTTGTCTGCGGTCTACCCCAGTCCTCCCAGAGCCAAATAGTGATTCAGTGACGTGAATGCATCTGTGAACTCCGTCGAACAGCCGCTCAGTGTTTCTGCCTCGTCCGTCCACCTACACATCTGCAGCTGGAGAGCCAAACAAATAGCTTGGACTTCTACATGGGAGTGTAGAATATACTACATGGGAGACAAGTCCAATCTTCACCCTCTAATCAGGCGTCTAAACCACAGGCTTGGCTGGCATGGACGGCAGTATTAAACTACAGAACTGTCACATGCATTAAGTACCTACTGGCACACTTCCAGAGACAGAGTTCAATGCCTGTGCACACACACTCCGGCCTAAAAATATCCGATGTTCAACTCAAACGGCAACAAATGAGGAGACTTTCCTGCTGTAAATAGTTTGATTTGACAGTGTTGGGCCAAAGTCCCCATCTCCCCTGTTTCCTCCCTCCCCTAGATGATACATTCTCCCAGAGCTCCCTCGACAGCGTCCTCTGTGGATGGGGGCTGCCGAATGGAAGGGAGGAGTGCGTTGGGAGTAGGGACGTCTGGCCTCGACAGCGTCCTCTGTGGATGGGGGCTGCCGAATGGAAGGGACGAGTGCGTTGGGAGTGGGGACGTCTGGCCTCGACAGCGTCCTCTGTGGATGGGGGCTGCCGAATGGAAGGGAGGAGTGCGTTAGGAGTAGGGACGTCTGGCCTCGACAGCGTCCTCTCTGGATGGTGGCTGCCGAATGGAAGGGACGAGTGCGTTGGGAGTAGGGACGTCTGGCCTCGACAGCGTCCTCTGTGGATGGGGGCTGCCGAATGGAAGGGACGAGTGCGTTGGGAGTGGGGACGTCTGGCCTCGACAGCGTCCTCTGTGGATGGGGGCTGCCGAATGGAAGGGAGGAGTGCGTTGGGAGTAGGGACGTCTGGCCTCGACAGCGTCCTCTCTGGATGGGGGCTGCCGAATGGAAGGGACGAGTGCGTTGGGAGTGGGGACGTCTGGCCTCGACAGCGTCCTCTCTGGATGGGGGCTGCCGAATGGAAGGGAGGAGTGCGTTGGGAGTAGGGACGTCTGGCCTCGACAGCGTCCTCTGTGGATGGGGGCTGCCGAATGGAAGGGAGGAGTGCGTTGGGAGTAGGGACGTCTGGCCTCGACAGCGTCCTCTGTGGATGGGGGCTGCCGAATGGAAGGGAGGAGTGCGTTGGGAGTAGGGACGTCTGGCCTCGACAGCGTCCTCTGTGGATGGGGGCTGCCGAATGGAAGGGAGGAGTGCGTTGGGAGTAGGGACGTCTGGGAGTGCTGGAGCAGGAAGTGCCTGTATAAATCTGAGGGAGGAGAGACATAAACACAGAGAGTGGCTAATAGGGCTATCTGATGGCGGACAAGTGGACGGAGCTTTCTTTTCCCAACTCACACGCTCACCCTCGTTCACTCTCTTATCACCAGGGCTCTTTCACCTTTTCCCACTGTTATCCTTCTTGTTCTGTGCCCTTCCTCCTGCTGATGCAAAACATTTCATTTCCTGAACGAGGTTGAAACATTAGCTCGTGTTTTCCGGGCCTTCTGAGCTGTGCTTTACTCATTCACCCGGGTCGGGGCGTAGGCATTTGCCTCTCTGAGCAACAGCATTGTGCCTTGTTGTCATACACAAACCTCCATTCACGATGCTTTAGGTACATTCCTGGTTTATCAGTTTACGAGCTGCTGCTTTTTATGCATGTCTACCTGGAACAGGCCGATCTCACATGGACTGTTTCCTGTCTTGATAAGATGGTGTCCAAAACGTTCAATAATGTAGATATGGCATTTATATGACATCGGATTGTCATGTCTTTTACATCCAGTTCTGCCAGATCATAAAAATTCCAGAGCTCGCAACCTACCCTTCTCCAAGAACCTTTGGCTTAGAGGATTTGTGGTGTTAACTCAAAACAGTCTTGTCTGAGTTGCTTCTTAAAACCACACCTCTTCATCTCAGCATATATTTATGATATATATAAATTCAGAAGAGCTGCACATCTCATTTGATTTATTTTCGCTGTAATTTCTATTTGCTGTAAATTAAAGTGCCACGCTTTTTTTTTTTGCACTGCATTTCCTTCTGTGATGAAGAGCCTCATTTTGAATGACCAAGAGTTTAAATTATGTCTAATGGCCAACAATATATCTTCACTTACACCTTTGGATGAGCAAAATGTCTCTCCCAAATAATTTGAACCTTTTGTAAACAACTAAGTAACCACCGAGCTAAATCACTGCCAGCCTGTTTGGCCTTTTGTATGCTAATGAGTGTTGTTCTCCCAAAAGGCCATTAGCTCCTTGACATTTCTGCCATTTTCTTCTTGCCGTCGAAAGGGAATGAAATCCTAATTTATGGAAACGTTAATCTTGCGTCGGGCAGCATTCTATATTCTGACATCTTAATCTCCCTTCTCTCAGACACACCAAAATTCATTTCCCTAATATTTATTGGAATGAATGTTTCCATAATTTGAATAAGATTGAGCTACTTGCACTGTGTTCAAGCCTAAATGCCGCATACTGAATCAATGTATTTTTCTCTATTTGATATTTTATAATAATTTGTACTACTTAATATTTTAAATAGTTCTGTGTTAGAACAGAAACGGTGAAGTTTATAGAGTGTAATCTCATAGTTTTCTTGTATTTTTAGAGTATAATTTGTGCATAAAATATCCTGTACCTTATCTTGCTTTCTTCCTCAGAACAACACAATCCAGTATTAAGATCCGGGTATAATATTCAAGTGTGGCAAATGCTTGTGTGTGTTTGGATAAATCTTTATTATTAATTTTTTTATTAAGCAGTTTCAAGCTCAATCTGTAATCAATAAAGCCCATCTGTGGCTGGTTACAGTCTACAGATGACACTAGTTAGTTCTGCTGCTAAACTGGGTTGTCTCAGGCTCCTCATTGCATCAGCTGGACACTTTGGGAAGGATTTCTCATGATTTAATCCCTCAGCTGGGTGGTGGGGAATTCATTATAAAGATGTTTGTTTGTACTAGTTTGGCTTTGCTCTTTTACAATTATTGAACAGGTGTAGGTGTTTCTGTTTTTAGTCAAGAACCTTTATAATCACATTTGGTTCACTCATCACTGTGCTAACCCACACTCCGTGGACCTAATGTATTACTTAGTTTGATAAGAAAGGTTTAGTAAAAACAAAGATGGTCAGAACGAAGTTATAGCTGGGGCTTAGATGGTGAATCCATTGAGGTTGATAGAGAGTAAAAGGCTTTCCATTGGCCAGTCAGAGGTTCTGGAGATCCAGTGTGTGCGAGAAGCAGAGGGGCGTCCCCTCTGAGCATGGCTCCAGCCCCCCTCATCTGGTTCTATTTAAGGCCTCTGGTGTCGACTCCTGTGATTGGCGTACACGGCAACCCCCCTACTCGTCCTCCAGCCCCACTGAGGAGAGAGAAGGAGGCCTTTCAGCGCACTGTTTATTTTCCAGGCAAAACCGTTTCCCTCTCCCAGTCCACCATCACATTCACAACCGACTGCAGCAGCAACTCTCTCTCTCTCTCATGTCTGTCTCTCTCATTCCATACCTTTCACCCCTTTCCCGTGTTCTCTCTTCTGTTCGGCAGCTATGGGATGTCTTGGTCTATTGTGTGCGAGCTGAACTGCATTTAGTTATTTGATTCCGTTTGACCATGGAGGAGGTAACCCTGAGGCACAGAATGGATTTTCTTCAGCTGGTGAATGCTTGACTTTTCAGTTTTTTTGTGCGAGGCATTTTACCTAAGTCAGGCGTTTAGCCTCTCCACCGCCCAGTGTGTGGGGCTGGAGAGGGATGCAGCTCTATGGCCAGACCGTGCGGAGGATGCACTGAGCTAAGCGCGCCTTCTCATTGGCTGAGGTTCACGGACACATTGGGCCGATGGCACAGCGGGGTCCCGGCAGCCGGTCTCGCGGGCCCATGGCTGGCAGCTGGCTGACGGCGTGTTTCTTCCCGTCCACCCCAGGTCTGGAGGGCTCCGACGCCATGCTGCTGGAGCAGTACGTGGTGGTGGCCAACTACGAGAAGCAGGAGCCCGCCGAGATCAGCCTGCAGGCCGGTGAGGTGGTGGACGTCATCGAGAAGAGCGAAAGTGGTGAGTGACACACAGACCTGCCGGACGCACACGCTGCATGTGTCCGCTCACAGCTGTCAGGCAAACACAACACAAACGCACACGCTGCATGTGTCTGCTCCCAGCTGTCAGGCAAACACAACACAACACAAACACCTTTCCATTCCACAGAGTCTAGTGGCTGTCCTTCCTGCATGGCTAATAATTCGTCCTGTTATCCCCCTTTCCTTTGTTCCCTATTGTTTCCTCTCCCCCTCACTGCTCTCTTTGCTCCATCTTTGTCCAGCGCCAGCTAGCTGGGCCTCAGCCCCATCTGGAAGCTCACCTTGGCCAGCAGTCAGGCCGGTTTTTCCCCCCTTGTTGTTTTAGGCCCAGGGCCAGAATGTTGCCTTTTGTTGGAGGAATGTCTCCCAGACTCCTAAATTAATTATCCCCAGTGTTTTTTAATAGAACAAAAGGAAGACATGCTGGATTTACCGATGCCAGATGCAGAGAGCCCTTACTCAGCTGTTTAACCTCAGCCAGCAGAGAAAGCCAAGTTAGTACGTCTTGCTTTCAGAACTTAGAGAATTCCATAAAGTATGATCTTTACTGTGGATAGTGATAGATATTTCAAATCATCACATACCTATACATCAACGGATATTATAGATTTATAGGCCTGATTTTGTGAATGCATGAGAGGGAAAGAAAGAGAAGTTAACACAAAACGAAGTGTCTTTACAGTAGCCCCTGGCTGCCTGAATTGATACTGTGACCTCTATGGTGTTTTCCATTGTGCAGCAGCTTAGGGACACCTGCCAAGTTCCCCAGTCTCCTTTAAGAAGATTTGTCATCTCTGTCGCCAGGGCAAACGGAGAGGGATGGGCCCATCCAAAACAGGGCTTGACGTCCAACTTTAAGGGTGTGCTGAGGCAGTAAAACTCTAATGGGGCTCATGTGTTCTTCAGTGATAGAGAGAGAAAAAGAGAGCAAGATTGTGTGTCGCTTTGTGTGTGCGTGCGTGTGCACATGTATGCATGCATGCACATGCTGAGGGTTGGACATTTGGACTTGGGTTTCACGTTGGGCGTGAGCAGAACCCACCATGCCTCAGAGGCCTTCAGGAAGTGGAGTCAATTGAGTGGGACCGCTTTGAAGTGTCACGTGTCGTCTCTTTGACTTAGCCTGTTTGTTTTCCCTCCCCGGCTCCCTTAGGACAAACGCCCACCAGGGAGCCACTGGGAGGCGGATATTCCAACACCTTGAAGTCCTTTTTAGCAGGGGCCTCTGATGAGACCTCTCCTCCATTATATAGTTCAAACCTCATGTGGACCCTCTAGGTCTAGGACTTTAACCTTGCTAACCGTTGGTCCATAGGGCCATGTGTTTCTCCTCCCATGCACAGCAGCCTTTATAAGCCCTGGTACCTTTGCTAGTTTATCAGGCTGCTTGTATAACTCCCTACCTGGTCATTCAGTATCATTCCCTTCAGGTTTGGGATTGAATCGTCTCCTTTGTGTGTTTGTACAGTTTGAATGAAAAGCAATGGTCTACTGTTAAAAAAAATAAATATATTGTTGCTGAAGTGAAGTGCATACCTGACTCGCTTAGCATTTGAGCTACTTAAAACAGAGCCTAAGGCGCAAGAAAACCTTTATTGGACACTCATGGACCTTTTCACAGAGGTTTTGAAGTAAATGCAAACCCCCTACCTAGCGCTGCAGGGCCTGCTTCCAAAAACACAGCTAGCTGGCGTTGGAGCACCAACTCCTCCCCGCCTGGAAGTGGGCTAAGCTGCGACGTTCGAGCTGACATCACTCCACAGACTTCTGCCAATACTAACAAACCCAGGTGTGCGTAAAAGAGATTTCAGAGCTGGCTGGTTTTAGAATCCACTCCAAGCTGCGAAACGTGTGTACCTTTTATAGTTTCTGACAGATTGATCTGAGAATCACAGGCCTAAGTAGTGAATGTGTTGGCTCTTTGCTCTTTATGAACTCAAGGTGTTGAAAGGTCTCCATTACCTCTGTGGGTAATGATGAAAAGGTGCTGCAGATTTTTATGGACGACAGGTTTTTTTATGTAAGCTCACATTTTCCCTATAGATAATATCTCATGCTTACATAATTTTTTTAAATGCCATATCTAATTTCATCCCGCTGAGGGGTGCCAGGAGCTGCATCACATTCATAATTTGAATGTCACAGATAAATAATTGCGTTTTTGTAACAGCATTGTAAAATATAACTTTTTAACCATATTCTGCTTTCTAAGCATATTAATGGTCAACATTCCCCACGTTGGATTCAGTAATAAATCTCTTTTATACCATTTGGAATCTATGTTGTTCAGGCACGTTCAAACTTTCTCAGTTTTCCAGGCCTCTGATTCAAGGAATGTCAGTTTTTTCCATTGCACTGTTGGGTGATTTGGCTCAGTGCTTTTGGACCTATTTTAAAATTGGTGCCATAGTCTCTGATCCAGGTATGGTAAAGTAGGGTGAGAGAGTTAAAGTATTGGAAACTGGGCAATGTCCTTGGTAGCAAGTCATTTTACTGTACATACTATACTATATTTATATTTTGAAGGAAAATCATATGGGGTAATTTGGCAGGAACCTTTTCAACACAAAGGCATAGACAGGATATAAATTAGCTGAGTTGTTTACAAGATCACATCGGTTTCGTCCTTGTCCTTACATTTTCTTTGCTAGAGTATTCAGAGTATTTGGCTGTTTTCAGGACAGCTTGCCAGAAGCAACGCTGGCTCAGGGGGAGAAAGATGAAGAGGGCAGGCAGGGAGAGAGAGTCAGAGAGTCACAGGGAATATGGAAAAAGCCATTTCCTGCCAAAGTTAGCGGTTCAGAGAAGTTGGTTCATTATAATGGCCTAATGTATCCTCCAGGATGCCTCCTCAACTTACAGCGTGATATAGAGACGTTGGCCAAAGCTAGGTTAGCAGCACCACAGAGCTAGGGTATTGCGGTGTATGTATGGTGTATGTATGTTCCAGTACACTATGTAACATTTAAATCTCTGCTAATCAGAAATGGAAAGGACAGATTTTGCAGTTTATCAGCATCCACCTCAAGTGGACACTTTGAGGATGTGTCTTTATAGCTTGTGTATCCTTTCTGACAATTGATGCTTATTTTTGTGGTTTGTGATTTGAAAGGATGCTAATACAGAGGTTAGAAGAAGTCAGACAAGTTTAGTTGCAATATATACGTAACTCGATCAGATAATGACCAAACCAGATCAGATTGGGGAATAATGTTCGATGTGTGAACCTCTGAATTAGAATGTGGCCTCTAAGCAGAATGTAAAGGAAAGGTGCAGTAATGTGCTGTCGCTTTTCTACTGGAATATACCCTCACAGTCTGTCAGCTTCCACCTCCAGAGTAATGTTAGGGTAACCTTGCTGACCAGTCTGACTCAGATCAAATAGACTCTGGCTGGTTGGGGTTTACCCTGGCACCGTTCCAAGGCTACATCAGCTTTTTATGAATTCTCCAATTTGCCCAATGAACTCCACGAATATCTGTCTGTCAGAGCAGGCAGGTCAGATATTTTAGGTCCTTTTGAACCACCTAATGTGCACATGTTCAGAAAGCAGAGAATGAAAAAGACACCTTTGTGACACTGTGTCTTTAAACCTTTTGTCTTAAATATTTTCATTGAAATACCCAGGTACTTGCTAACTTTCCAACCTATACATTTTTTTTTTGTTAAATTCTTTTTGGAACCGGTTTTACAACATAGTCGTAGACTAGCAAACCTACCGTTATTTTAACTCTATCAGGGAACATTAATGAACAATGTCCAGTCTATGACCAGGCCCAGGATCTCTGCGGGGCACCTCTCCCTAAAGAACGGCCATTAAAGTAAAGCAGCGTTTTAAGGGCCGGCCTATCAGCCACTGTGGATTTCTGTGTTTCACATCTGTCGAGCCCCGAGGACACACTGGCGGCAGGACGGAGCTGCACCGACTCCATGAGGAGACCCATTCATATTCTGAGGGGAGAGTGGGTCGTTCCTTAGGTCAACATCAGTTCTTGAAAGTCGTTTTGTCTCGTCCAGCCTCAGCTCGCCCGGTCCTTGGCCTCACAGCAGAAGCCGCCAGATAAGGCAGTGTTTTATGAAAACTGGAAGCGTGTGTATTGAGCTGGGTATTTGTTTACCCCCCCTCCTCCAGTGGTAATACATACAGGAGCGGGACAGGAATGGGTTGTGCTCCACAGTGATATCAGGTGTCCAACCAAACTGATGAGGTGCTGCATTCCAAATCCTCTCAAGCCCTGAGGCTAAATCCTAAGGTTACCTTTTTTACAAAGCCGTTTTTCTTTTGACTAGAATACAAAATTATCTTTTTTGTGAGTGTACTTAAGGACAAGTAAATACTTAAAAAAAATTTTTATACATTCAACAAAGAAACAAAAATGACTGGAGTCCCATTTTGGCCACAGACGTGAATCCTTGGTAGATTACAGTAAAAGGAAGATCTGAGTGTTTTACCTGATGGTGTTTCCAGACAGCTGTACTGTACTGTTTGGGGCTCAGGGCTTCTTCTAGCATTCAGTTTATCGGACGCCTTTGTTTTTTCTTCTCCCTCATCTGTCTTTCTCTATCTCTCTCTCCCTATCTGTTTCACTACATTTGTCCCTCTTCCTTACAGAGGGTGACCACAAGGCAAACAGAGGATCACTCTGAAGTATGAGCCAACCATCTGCTGACTTGCTCTACTTTTTCCTTTCAGGAATATCCATTGCAGTACCAAGCCCCCTCCCCCAACAGCCACATTACAGCAACACATGCATCTTACGTAATCAGCATTGTTTTTCATTAGCCCTTGTCCTGGAAAATACTTATTTTTTTTCCCTGATGCGTTTCGTCACTATTCTGTGCTGTGTATTTCATGCTGTGTGAATTAGGCTGACACAGTCTATTGGATTGAATGTAAAAATAAAGCCCCGTTAGAAAAGGAAGCAAACACATTTTTTACTGTATGGTCAGTGTTTGTTACTCGCAGCAGGCTCTGTCAAATACGTGCTTACAACATGCCATTTTGTTTGCATATAGTGCAGTTGTTGATAGCTGTTTTGTATTTCAAGCAACCAGTCAAGGAACACCATCTGATGTATAGCTGTGAAGCTGTGACTTTTAATGTTGATGTTTGTGGTTGGATCCTTTGCGGTGTGCGGTGCAGTTATGTGAAATCACTACCAGAGGTTTGTGGATTCAGTGTGGTTGTAGTCTCATTCTCCCATTGACTCCCACAGAAAAGGTTTGACAACTAGAATCCACCACAAACGTTTGGAAGCAAAGAAAAACAGCTGCATGGACCAAATATTTTGTATCCAACACTGCACAGTGGAAGCAAAATGTGTTTGTCTCTATTTATTCATAATGGTTTGTTGAACAGGCTACAATGGATCTTTGCTGTGGCCCCTGCCAGCCAGTCCAGACAAACAACTGTCTACATGAAGGTCAATATTATATCCTAGTCTTGACCTTTATCCAGACTGAGGCAGAAAGGACAGAGATGAAAATGCAGACTGAGATAAAGACCTCTCCATCTGGCACTGCAAACAAAGATAATGGCAGATAGATGACGATGCAGGTGTGGTTTTTAGTTAATTGTCAACTTAAGAACCTGCTCCCATAAGATGGCAGATGGATCAAATTTTGCTCACACACAACACACATGGCCCTGTGATAGACTGGCGACCTGTCCAGAGTGTACCCCGCCTCTCGCCCTGTGTCCGCTGGGATAGGCTCCAGCCCCCCCCCCGTGACCCTGTACAGGATAAGCGGTAAAAGTTAATGGATGGATGGACAACACACATGATTACAAACACACACACAGTCTTATTGACCCATTTGTTCATGCAAACGTCTGCAACTTTACACTTTCTGCGTACTATAAGAGAAATCTTATTTTTCCAAATTTAATTTCCATTGTCTGCCTTTAAACATATTTTTACCCTGTAACATACCTGTCGCTTCAGGTAATTATTTAGTCTTTGGCATTGCTAATTTCATTTATATTTATTAATGATCTTAAAACTTTTAGTGCCTTTTAAACATTTTTTTAAATGTTTTGACTGTTCAAGCAAATCCTTTTGTATTGAATATCGGTAATTTCAGTCTGTCAAATTATTTTATTTAAAATAATAAAGCCATGATACACACCAGTGTTTTTGAAAACGGTATGTTTTTAGGTTACTTCCATATGCACCTGTGTGGTATAAACCTGGATTAGTCCGGAAATCAGCACTTGCGTAGTGGGTGTTTATTTTAAAACAGACTTTTATTACCTCTTTTGAGGTTGAATGAACTCAGCCTAAGCACCTGTCATATGCCAGCATGGCTGAGGAATAATGTTAGGCAGCCTGAGCCATCAATAACAGCAAGTTGTTTATACAAGCCGCTTAAAGTGACGCTGTGTCTTTACTTCAGTGCATATTCAGACAGCCCGCAAAAGCTTCTAATTAAGGCAACATTCTGCTCTCTGCTTTCTCGTTTATTGAATTTATTGTTTTACTTCTGCGCTTGCCAAATATGCTAAAATAAAATTGGTATTTTGCTGCAGCAGCCAGCCAATTACGATTACGATTTGGATCTTTCCGGTGATCTTGAACCATTGACGTGAGACAGAACATATTACGTTTGGCTATAGGACACTGGTTATTGTCACTGCAGTAGATTTTCATTAGTCTGTATTGTAGGTGGGGCAGCTCACTACTATTTTTGGCATTTTCCATGTGCTTATACTGTGTTGTTCTTATGAAGAGGCATGCCCAATCACCCCAGACGTGGATCAGTTCCTGAAAACTGAAACGTTGAACGTATTAATTATACTGTATGTATTAATTTACATCTCTAACATGGTTATTAGACATGCTTGAATAAAGTGTTGTTATATTAGATACACTAACAAAATGTAAGTGGCCATTAGTGTCCAAATCAAGAAGGTTTCTGGGGTCTTTCCTCTCTTTCCTAACCTCATGATTTTAGAGGCAGGCCTGTGTATTAGACAAGCCTCCACAAGGTTTGACGTAGGAAGAAAAGTTCTGTATTTTGAGGGATTTGGTCCGAAGTGCTGTAGACACCATTTTATGTCTTTTCGGCTTTGGTTTCTGGGTCTAATTTATTGGCGTTGGGTCTCTCTGAAGCCACAGCTTTGGTTTAAAGAGGGAGCACATTACATGGCTTGTTAGGTCCTTGAGCCCTGGCCAATATGGGGAGCATGGCCAGAACCTAACAGCAACGCTTTCACACTTTCTGGACCCACACAGATCCAACGCAGGTCCTGTCAAGTTGATCGTCTATGGCCTGTATTGTGCAGTATGCTCCAGAAGTCGCTGAGTTCAAATGACGCGTACAGTTGTGTTAGATACTCAGCACATTACTTTTCTCATTAACTCATGTGTCTCTATCCAAAGCAATGCAACTGTGGTCGTAAAAGTCCATTATATACAGTACAAAATAGTTTAACTTCGTACCCTTGGTGTTTCACAGTGAGAAAATTAGGACTTTTAAGGATTTGATCAAAACATGCTTCCTGTTCTAGGAGTCATCCTGCATGTGTGCTTAGCAACTGTTAGGAGACAGAATCATCCAACTGTGAGGTTTTCCCTATCATTTTCCAGGCAGCTCACATCATAAACCACTGGTCAACTGAAAGGCCTGTCCGTCATTGATAAACCCTAATTGTGCATAGCATACGAAATGACATGTGTTCTGTGTTTGGTTTGGCTCAAGCAACCAACAACCATACCACATTGGTTTTAAAACATTCAGAATGCTACATGGATCCATTAAGCACAGCACATGGTAGATTCACAGCATATGCTGCAGCGCTCTTTGAACACTTATTAAAAAGCGGTCGCGGGAGGTGTGACACACAGCTGCAAGCCTGTGATGGAACGCATCACATCTTCTTCATGGGTTGCCAAGGGCTGTCGACCTTGTTGCTATTGGCTACGTGGGAGTTCTGTTGCCACAGCAAAGCGTAGAGCGCCACACGGCCTATGGGAGGCAGCGAGGTTTTTCTGAGGGCTTTGTCACCTCCACACCTCTCACGTGTCAGGGTAACAGAGGAATGGTGCTGACTAGGCTGCGTGGCGGGGTAGGGGGATGGCACTTTGGATTCAAGACCATCAACGTGTTGGCTTACATGCTGTAGCCAGTTAGACACCTAAAACAGGGATCTGGACTTTGTTTAGTTTATAATGTATTAAAATATGTTTCAAAAGACCTCTTTATACTTAATAGAACATGGATGTCTGTGTCTTGGGATCTTTTACTTTTCAATAGCTCTTTAACTCAAATCCGTTTTTCAAGCCAGTTGATAAATAGCACCATCACGTCCTCCACCACAGTTACTGGAGTTTTCAGGCAGCCTTGCCCGTACTGTCGCACCCATTCAGAGCGTAGCTGATATCGATGGAAGGCAGGACTAACAAGTCGTCATGGGGCTCATTCCAGCCAGCCAGTCATTCCTCTGATGTTCTTGGCCTGGTTAGAGATTCTATTGGCGACAGACTCCTAGTCCCTCCCCTCCCCACCCATATCCTTGTCTCTTAGCGGTACCCGTTGTCCAACAGCCTGGTTCCAATCAGAGTTCATTAACTAGAGCAAACATTACTGAGGAGAACCTCTCCATGGTTATACATCAGAGGTGAACAGAAACCATTCTGAAAGTTGCTGTTTTCAGTCACATTGGCAAACTTTCCAAAGCATCTTCGTTCACTCATGCAAGACTTGTTCAAACCAATGAACTGTATTATCAGTTCAGTATCCACACATTCATACAGTATTTTATGAACAATTTGGCGGGCTCTATGGAACGTAAGTAGAGATAGAATGTGTGTTTAACTTTTAAACACTGATCTTCACCTAACCACTGTAGCCTTCCAGTATCTCACTTTACTACCTTGCCTCATCTTATCTTACCTCCCATCTCCGGTCACTTCAACTTTCTGTACCTTATCGTACATCAAATTACCGTTATGGAGCTCCTGCTGAGCCTTGGTGTCTTCTTCCTCCAGGTTGGTGGTTTATCAGCACAGCAGAAGAGCAGGGCTGGGTCCCAGCCACGTACCTCAACTCCCACAGCGGCACGCAAGACGACCTGGAGGTGGGCGCCTCCAAAGCAGGGGAAGGTAACAGCACGGAAACCCACTCAATCAGGCACACACACAGACACACACAGACACAGACGGACCCGCCACCATATTCCTTCCTGGACAGAAAACGGCGAGCCCACCCTAGACCCACCGCCGACTAGCGTTAACGACCGAGTGCCCGCCGGTGCAAACAAACCGCCCACTCCCCTGCGGTGTGCCGGACAGGCTCCAGTTTGAGCTCTGAGTAAACAGCCAGGAGGAGGGCCAGAGGAGACCCCAGCCACGGCCGTGGACTGAGGTGCACTGAGGTGTGCTGACCGATGGCTGGGATAGAGCCGCTCTGTGCAGTCCCAGGACAGACAGTGTAGTCTACCAAACACGATGCCCCCTCCACACAGTCCCCCCCCAAATGAACTGCACCATGTCCGTGTTTTAAACACACAGGAGGGCTGAAACTGGGGAGCTGTTTTATGATTCACACTCCTGGTGAATTGGTACAAGATCTGAGATAAATCGTATGAGTTCATGATTATCACAACAACCCAACCCAACACTCGATGAGTTTTGCTCTGGAGTATTTGTGTGAGCTTCTTTATTTCTTTATTTCTGGAGTAAATGTTGAATCTGTAAGCCTGATAAGAAAATATGTATCAAACATTGTTTGCCAGAATACAATGCTGACATGATGACATGAAACGTCAATCATCTTGGATCAATTTCTATTGATCCAGCCAAATGTAATCATACAGCCATCTTGGAACAAAGCAGTATTGAAAACAAATGTTGATCTCAGCGTTGCCTTGCACATTTAAAAAAATGTAAGTTTTTTAGTCTTACAGTTTAATGTCGACTATAAAAGCCATACTATTTAAATAAATTATGGAGATTATTGGTGGTAATATGTATACTATCTTTGTTCAGGAGAAAAAAAACAATGAAGCTGTGAGATCACAAAGTTACAGGTTGCCCTTTCAAAAGAACAATCAGATTTTCCACGACTCTTTCCAACTCATCCATTTATACTGTGCTGTTGAGTGTGCTTTGCAACACAGGGACCCAAATTCTCTCTGGCTTGTGTTTCGCAAGACTACAAAAATGAAGAGTCCAAACTGCATTCAAGCTGCATCAATTTAAGCGTGGTAATATTTTCAATTGTCTTTTAACCCCCAGGGTTTATGTGATCTCCATCAATTCTGGACTCTTTTGCACTGACTGAACCAAACACTCCACCCAAACACAGATAGCAGACGCTGCCTGTCGCCAGTGTTTGAGACACACACACACACACACACACACACACACACACACACACACACACACACACACACACACACACTCACACACACACACACACACACAATCTGTCTGTGCAATTAGGGTTTATGTGTCTAGTGGGCCATGGAGATGTCTTAGGATCCATAAAGCATGATGCTCTGTCAGTAACGCGGTCTACGGTGGTCAGCACCACTGTCACCAGGAGGGGACATCCCTGGCAATCTGGAAAATATCATGTCGCTTGCTGTCTAAAGCCTAGGAGGTGGCCATTTTGAAGTTAAAGCAGCTGGATTAAATCTCTAGCTGGTCGTAATCCAGTGCCACAGCAGTGTCGGTTGAACATATCCTCACTTGTTTGGATGGGCCTGTTTGTATTTACTTCAGTTCAGTTCTGCTGCTTCTGCTGATGGTTAATCATATGTGTTTTGTTATGCTGGGTAGGCCCACAGTTCACTGCTGGTCCTGATAACTCTGGTACCACTGGTAGCACTCGTATTTAGGTCCACCTTGAGATAAAGCTTTGTTGATCCCACTTTCATCACCCATATTCAATTGTACTTTTTAATATTCTGGTTTTTAAAAAATATCTTTTTTACATTTAATATATTTATAGAAGCATCACTAGTTCTGGAACTAGACTAATGATCTTCCCGGTGGCCTTAAATTTTCCCATTGGTTTTAACAAACAAAAATCCGGAACAAGTATAGATCTGCTGGGGCACAACATTTCTCCGCACAGACAAACTCTCTACAGGTTCATCTCTTTGGATGACATTCCTAAGACAAAGCAGCAATGTGTGTTCCAGATGCCAGGGTACCATCCATACAGGCTAGGGAAAAAAAGGTTTTAACTACATGCTTAATTACAAGCCACAGAGAGGATGGCTTTTTTGTACGCTTCCTCTGTAACATTCACTCACCCATCCATGTCCTCCATCCAAGCGTGGCAATGTGCTCCTGTTGTTTTGTGTGTTCTGTTTCCTCATGTATCTCGTAACTTAAAGACCCATGGCATTTGCGTTTCGCCCCCCTTTCATATCCCCATGTTGTGTGTCTGTTTTATTTGTTTGTGTGTGTCCGCTCACCATGCGCCTCGGTCAGGCCCCAAGCGACACAAGGCCCACCTGAAGAGGCTGGACCGCAGATGGACCCTGGGGGGCGTGATCAGTAGGCAGCAGAGCCGAGGTGAACCGAGACACACATGCTCCTCCAGCCACACATCGCTTGTCCCACTAACCCATCCTCTTCCT
>JAPMUY010005945.1:255000-315000 GCA_026901105.3 Galaxias olidus
ACAAGGAAGGCTGGGCTCCAGCCTCTTACCTGAAGAAGGTCAAGGATGACCTCTCCCACCAAAAGAAAGCAGTGGCCAGCCCGGTGGAAATCATTGGCAACATCATGGAGATCAGCAACCTGCTTAACAAGAAGGCCCTGAGTGAAAAGGATGTGCAGACAGATGGGGTGCCAGAAGAGAGCCCCCTGGTGTCCAGGAGGGAGATTAGCCTGCCTATCCTGCGTACCCCAGACTCAAGCCCTGGGCCTGGCACCGCTCTTCAAGAGGGAAAGACCAAAGTAGAGCCTCCTTCTCCAGCTATAGCCCGCATCGCTCCACACAGAGTGGAAATCGGTAAGTTCATTGTAAAAAATCAAAGTATTGGTTATTATCGTTTTCTTTAGTTTTTTTAATAACAAAGTTATTATTTGTTTTGGTTATAGGTTCACCAATGCTCAGGCAGAAACCACCACCTCGGAGAGATGCAACTCTGGTAAAGAGATGTTTCTGAGTATAAACCTTTGAGTTAAATAGCAATGAGTGTCGGCTTGTGGTCACGGTGTCCCATCATTTTCCATTCAGGGATTCCAGTTGCCAGAGCCCCCTACTGTTGAGGCAGAGTACTACACCATTGCAGAATTCCAGTCTGGTATATCAGACGGTATCAGTTTCAATGGAGGGCAGAAAGCTGATGTAAGCGGTTTGTACTATATCTTTCTTCATCACTATCCTTAATTTACATCATGTGATTTGGCATACAATTTACAAAGTGCAAGAGTTTCTTTTTTATTTACTTTCCCAAATGACTATATTTGTGGTTCTTCTTTCAAGTTGAAATAATGCAATTTCACAAACTATTTCAACAAGGAACGTTTCAGACAAACAACTTCCATTGAAACACTACGTTGAGTGTGTATTTCTGGGTCCTGTTTTACAGGTGATCGAGAAAAACTCTGGTGGCTGGTGGTATGTCCAGATAGGAGAGAAGGAGGGCTGGGCTCCCTGCTCCTACATCGACAAGCGCAAGAAGCCTAACCTTAACCGCAAGACCAGCACGCTGAGCCGACCCAAGGTCCCGCCCCCCGCGCCGCCCGTCAAAAAGCAGGACTCTGAGGAGACCGTTCCCAGCAGCCCCGGCTCAGAGGCCCCGGAGTCCCCCGTGTCTCCGGGGCGAGCCGTGTATGAAGAGCCCGAGTACGACGTCCCCGCTATCGGAGACCTGGACCTGGAGTCTGAGTTTGAGTTCCTGAGGGGGGACGGCTCCTCTGTGGACGGGAAGGGCGAGGACGCCTCGTCCTCCAAACCCTCCCCGGCCTGGTCCCTACACAGCGCGTCCTTTAAGACGGGGGAGTCCTTGGAGGACGTGGGCCCCGAGGCAGAGGGAGAGGAGGAGTGCATCTATGAGAACGACGGCTTCTTGCCATTCCGAGGGACCCCGGACCGACAGCTCAGTCGCCACTCCAACTCCTCCAAGACAAGTGCCCTGTCAGAATCCAGCAAGGCCGCAAACTCAAAGTCCACCCTGGGAGGAAGGAGAGCCGGCAACAAGCTGAAGATAGAGCTGAATGGGAGCCAGTGTGTGACCAAAGCAGAAGGAGCCTACTCTTACAGCCCTAGGTCTGCCCCCGCCGACTTCACCCCGGACTTCTCTCTGCAGTCCAGACCCGCCAAAGACATGGAGGAAAACAAGATGGCCTCCGCTAAGTCACCTTTTAAGCCCAAGCCGGTGGTCAGGCCTAAACCCCGGCTGACCAAGGCCTCCAGTGCTGAGAAGATGGACATCAGCACCCTGCGGAGACAGCTGAGGCCCACCAAGCAGGCGAAGAACGCCGCCAAGGCCTCTAAAGGGGAGGACGTGGAGACGGCATCGGTCATCTCCTCCGAGGACTCCTTCTCCTCCCGCAGCACCTCCGACCTCTCCTCCACCTACTCCAAGGGCAGCCGCGGAGACTCGGACCTGGAGGGCTGCAGCCTCTACCGCACCACCGACCCCTACGAGAAGGTGCAGGACTCGGAGCTGAGCTTCCCTGCTGGCGTGGAGGTGGAGGTGCTGGAGAAGCAGGAGAGCGGCTGGTGGTTCATTCGCTGGGGCAACGCGGAGGGCTGGGCGCCAACCTACTTCCTGGAGCCCATCCGGCAGGTGGAGGACGTGGCAGGGTCCGAGTCTGATGGGACCCCCACCAAGCCGGGAAGCCTGAGCAAGTCCAACAGCCTGGAGAAAAACGAGCAGAGGGTCCAGGCCCTGAACACCATCAATCAGAGCCTGAAGCGAATCAGCCCGCCTATCCCTTCCAAGCCACCAGGGGGCCTCGCCAAGCCCACAGACCACGGTTCTCAGAGGCAGAACGGGAGCCGACAACAGCAGGTGGTCAGGCCCCAGTCGGTCTTCATATCAGCCCCTGTATTAGACGGGCCCAGCCCTGTGGGCTCCCTAAGGAGGAACGAGTCCCTCAACTCCACCGACCACCCACGGTCCAGCCCCACCGTCAGACGCAATGCCTCCTTTGGCCCCGTGCAGCCCCGCGGCCCGCCACCCAACAGGAGCAGGTCTGGAGCGCACAGCGCCGAGTCCCTGGGTCACGGCTTCACCAGGAGCGCTCTTCCCGTTTCCACGGCGAAGCCCAAGCCCATTGAGAAGTCCCACATCATCCACAACAACCTCCGAGAGGTGTACGTCTCCATCGCCGATTACCACGGCGACGAGGAGACCATGGGCTTCCCCGAGGGGACCAGTCTGGAGGTTCTGGAGCAAAACCCAAATGGCTGGTGGTACTGCAAAGTTCTGGATAGTGGCAGGCCCAGGAAAGGATGGGTGCCTTCTAATTACTTAGAGAGGAAGCATTAACAGCACTAATGTTCTGAGCAGAAACAGAACTCACAGACTGATATTTTACACCTGTAAAAACTTCTTCATCTACCTTAATATGCTTTTAAACCAAAGGCAACATTTTAATGCTTACAGTCTAAACGTTTACTGTTTATCCTGGGATTTTCAGTGACCATCTAAAACATTAAAGGTACCTTTGTCCAGATATTATAAAAGATTGGAGACAGATCGAACATTATCGACAATACGAACGAAAGAATGGAACGTATTTTATTAAAGGTGGAACCGTGGCTTTTGAGAAATGTTGGAATTTTGAGACAGAAAACTGGTTTAGAGCTTTGGCTTCTTTTAACAAAGAGCACGTATGCTAACTCGAGTGTTGTGAACTATTATACAATCAGTATAAAAATAAACTCAAGCATATTTTATTGTGTTTTTGTTGTTTGTTTAAAATTATCAACGTGCATGTTTCCAATGTTTCTATACTAAAAATACCAACAAAAAAAATGTGAATAAATAAAAAGGTTAAAAAAAAATTTTAGAGCATGCTTTCCTCCGTTTTTGTCAAGCTTAATATTTGACGAAATTACACTTTGTTTTTGTACTTGGAGTATGTTGTCACTTTAAATGTTGTTATAGTATGTAACTCCCTGTATACAATTCTAATGTTTTACATTCCCTTACTCATAAATGTGTAGGTCGTTTTTTTGCTACTCTTGTTACAAGCAGAAATCTAGCAGAAGGTGGAATATGTAGTTTGGTTAATATCCAGTGATTGACTCTGTCTTGATGCCAGTTTACGATTTTTATTCACGTTACGTTTTTTTTTTACTCCCCTGTGTTCATTAACTAATCATATTTATTCTTAATTCAAAGTTAATAAAAAAAATGTGTAAAATATTTTTGATTTGGTATGTTAACACACTTTTATTGAAAAAAATATCTGAGCTTTTTAAATTTTTTACTGGAACTCCTGTGGTTGTTGTTCAAAGCTCTTTGTAAAGTTTCTATTATAGTGAAACTTCTAATTTCTGCTGGGCAGTGTATTTAAATGAAATCTATAGCCATTGAAAATGCAGAAATATCACCCTAGATATAGGCAGACCTTTTTGTAATCATTTGTGACTTAATGTTAAGAAATGTGCCAAAACAATGAAGTTACTTTAACGCATTTTTTGCACAATTATTAATTAAACTTTTATTAATGTATGGCTACTTTTGTTTCATAGAGAAATCAAAATACAATGACACTCCAATTCATGTACAGGTGATTTTATACTGTTTTAATTTGACCCTGATTCTAGCAGTAGTTCTAGCTTGATTTATGTCCTAAAATCTAATCAGTAGCTCCCTCTTGTGAAGCAAACAGTTACTACATTATTTACGGGCAAATGTATTTATCAGGGATTTTCAGTTACATACTGTACTACATAATGGTGCTAATAATTTTGGTTGGTTTATTGAAAACCATTCACCAACACTGGTGAATGGACAAAGACTACCTGGTCTTATTGTATGTCCCTGTACACATTTCTGGTCTATTATAGTTTACAGTTGTATCTGTTTGTAAATCACTTGGTTGCCTCATGAATCATGTAGATCACGTCATCATGAGTAGTAGGTGTTTTTGCATGAGTGATTTATGTAAATTCTAATTAAGTTCTAATATTTTGGAAAGTTGTAATGTGCAATAGGATTGGTGCCCTATTCTGTGTAATATCATTGTATACCATTAAGTAAATGTATTTTAAAATTTCATGATAAAATTGTTTCATTTTGCATATGTTTGACATGGTACGACACAGAAGTATAGAACTAACATTTGATCAATAGCAAAGACCTAAACGTTTATTTCTTTACCACACAGATTTTTCTTTCTTACTTTTCATATTAGAGGGGTTTTGATTTAAGCTCAGCGAGAAACATAAGATTATCAACGTTATTACTCGGACTAACTGACTTCAGTTATCTACAGTTTTGGTCAGACACTGTGTGTGCTGATGTAACAAAATGGCCTCTCAAACATCACAGAAAGGTCTGGGTTAACGCACTGGGAGTTTCATGGCCAGTCTAGACTCACCACTATCACACTGAGTTACGTAAGAGCTGGTGTGAGCCACCGTATGCATTTCTTATGTATGTGTGGGTTCTTGTGCGCGTTTTCTTGCTACCCACTGCTAAAGTAATGAATTAAAATCTTGAGTTACGTTTAACAAAAGCATGCTAACAATATGCATTATGTTCCTGATGATATTTTTATAAAGTAATGCCTCCAACACTAGAATATTTGAAAGTGGGTCAAATGATAACTAGTAGTTAGATGCCCATGTGAACGTGTGGATGCTTTTGTCTCAATAAGTCAAGCTTTTTAAACTTTCCCTCTGTTGGCAATAAACATTTTACAGTAGATGATGGCTATGACTTGATGACTCGATCAATTGTTAACTAATGTCACCTTAGGTTACATTCTAGAGATACATAGAAAACATGCAATACGTGTGTACAGTATCACGTTATTATTTTAGGTAATACATTTAGTCTGCAAAGTAATGCTTTAAAGTTTATGCTGAGCCTTATGCATTTCAATGCCACATATGGCAAACAAAGTCTTTAAGGAACAGGGGATTGAAGCACGAACACTTACTATTCATTCTGTTCATCCTCTAAAATTCTCATTTTAATGTGTAACATGTTCTCTAGGGGGCAGCATATTTACTCTCAGTATCTCAGATCAGATGAATTTTCTTCCACACCATTCACTCACCAATTACTATCAGTTGAGGAGGTATACTGGGATTGTTATGTACTTTCAAACTTTTTAAATAATTGTCTTCGAATAAAGGGCTAAACTAGGTTGCATTCATATTCTGTTCCTATAATAAAAACTCAAGAAAATATATGTGCATTTTGGTTCCAAGAGTATTTAACTAAATTGCAGGAAAATACTGCCTCAAACATATACAGCTTCTCCCACACCTGCATTTGACCAAATAGTTACTGAAAATAAATGTCGCAACACCATTCCCAATGCATGCCAAACATCTCACCCATTCGGAGTTGGAAGGCCAGGTTCACTTAGAGGTCTGACTGGAAATCCTGTGCGTACACAGACATCACAAAGATATATGGCATCCATGTCACTTTTACAAACCCATGTTGTGCATCTCCCCTTACCTCCAAGCACCGCTGGCCATGAGCAATGGCTCCCACTGCCTGGTTCATGTCCAAACGTCATGCTCTTGCATTTGTGCACATTGGAGCGCTGAATAAAAGCCCCGGCGAACAGGGAAGTAAATAGCAGATGATGTGCACGCTGGCCGGGTCTACATGCCTCTTCTCTAAACAGTCTGCCTCTTGAGTTATAGCTGTTTACTAAAAGCATTCGGCTTTGTGTTTGATAGGCTGAGATGTTACACAAGGATACCCCTGTGGGAAACAGTCATGCTGAGCCTGAGGCATCAGAGAAAAGTTAGTGGTTATTTTACTATTCTTGCTTAAAAGCAGTGGATGGACTGATTATTAGCACAGTATGAAATAAATCTGTAATTTACCATCAAAACATGTTGAATAAGTAGATGTTCACATTTAAACCCATAATTAATAAGACTCAGCCATTTGTAATTTGATATTGTAATTTATGTACACAGTAATGTCGGCACACTGGTTGAGTGTGTTTTTTAAACCAGGAGGCATAAGTATAAATCATCCAAATAGTTTCTTAAAACTTAATTTAAAGTCTATTTGACTCACACAGTGAATATTTTCAAATTCGAGTTTATCACTGAGGCATGTAAGGCACACTGATGATGGCAAGTCAAAACCTAATACACCCTTACAATTCCAGCTACGCTGCTGAAAGAATTATACCTTGTCTTCTGGTAATGCTTGTTGATAGATTGTTTGAATACTTGGTCCGTTACAAACACCTTTTTGAATAAAAATGTGTATGATGTACAACCATAATACCACTTTGCTTATCAGAAAATATACATTTGTAAGGGAAAAAGTTTAATTTGAGTACTGAAAGGCAAAAGGTTGAATATATTTTGTTTATTATTTGATAATAAAAGAATATTCTGTAAAAGCGAAAACCATATACGTACTTTGTGCATGACTGCCAAATATGATTTTTATTAAAGTTTTAACTTACTGGCAATAAAATAACTGGCACAACATTTACAATTTCATCTGACATGATACATACAAAATAAAACTGTGGTAATTCATAATTGTATCAACAAAATAAATAGTTTGTACAGTTATATACTTATCATCATCTATAGACTTCTCTCTGTCAAAATTCTTTAAAGCGTTGTATATCTAAGAAGACTATACTGTTGGTCATAAATGGACCCAGTAAAAAAGGTAATGGTTGAGCCCATTCCAGTATAATGCAATGCAGTGACAGAGAGGACTGGCACTAAGTACACAGGACTGAAGAACGTCACGCAAAGATATCTAGCACAGAGAAACAATTGGCTAAAATTTAAACACCAGTATATTGCATCAGTGCATGAGGCACGTCGGGAAATCTTCTAACATGTTAGCCATGTGAGAGCGGATTGGGATGTATACTAATAACCTGATTGTCCAGTCTATTGCAGTGCGTTTCCACAGTGCCGGGAATACACCGCTCTCCTAAAGGCACACAAGAATAAAGAAAGACCCTTTATTTGAAAAGCAATTCAGTTCCTCTGATATATTTTGAATAACAGTGGGATGAGATGACCCCTGTGGAAATATTTAGTATTCAATTCTATCACATATTCTTTGTCTGGAAAAAAATGTTTTTTATTTTATTTTATATTTATTCTGTTTTATATATATAAAAAAAGGTTTTGTACATTTGGCTATGACTTCATTTGATTAAAGTATTTTAATACCTGACAAAGCACACTGTCACAGGAAATGCCCTTTAGTGTTTTTCAGACATTTGCTCAGAAAACAGAAAGCAGCACTCAGAAATGGCTATGAAAGTTTAAAGTTCAAATACTGTTTAACAATAACCTTCAAGCTGGCTGCATCCTGCCAGCTACCGTATTATACACTTGTGAATAGATATTTCCTTTTATCCACTTGTAAACACAATCGCAGACATCGAAGCACAATGTTTTTCAAGAAATTACAGACTCATCTGTTTTCCTTTACAATAACAAAAGCCACTGACAACAAACAGTATAAATAAGAGGAATATTACTTGAAATAAGAAAATCAACCAAGAACTGATTTTGTTCATGTAATGTAACTCGATAGGACCTTTAAAACATCTTTTAACCATCTCTTAAACATCTTTCTAAAGCGTAAGCCTCCCTATCCTTTGCCTGTGTTTACAGTGATTGGATGGTTTAACCACCTTTTTAACCCCGCATGTAAAACCCAGATAGCCAGAGGTGAAAGGAATGTGGGCAGGAAGTTGGATGTGTAGCACAGAGTCACCGTTTTACGAGCCTTCTGTCAGGGTTGTGATATATCTGCGTTGTGCCGGAGTGAACCGTTTTTTAGCACAGAATGAGGTGCAGACACCCAACAGCCAAGGTGTGCCTTCCGACACTGCATCTCATCTTCCCCAGTATTCATACAACATCCATCTCCTCCCACCCTCGCTATCTTCATTGATTTACATCCTCCTTCACAGTGTGACCTTCTATGGTGACTGTTCACACTTGTTCTCCTTCAAACAAACTCAGCCATCTGACAGGCTCGGCAGAGAAGGATTCATTCCACAAAGCGCCGGCCTAATGACTATCCACCCACTCCTTATCTGGCAAAATATATTTTGTTCTTGGTGTAAAACTCACACTTCGCAATGTACGGGTGCAGTATTCTTTGATGCAGGGAGAGTGTTTTTTCAGTTTTAAATAAGATTCCCATTAAATGTCTTTATTACATGGGACTTAAAGCAAAGATATTATGGAGGGTTAGTGGCATTCATCCAGCCCTTTTTCTTTTTTTCACCGCAGAAAATATTTACCCATTGTTCCTCCTCTTCATTCCTGAAGAATATAGCAGATTCCTAGCAAAAGAAACATTCAGAGATTCACAGATACAAATATGTTCTGCCGAATGTTTATATGATTAGCCAGAGGGTTGGGAGTTCTTTACCACCCATTTCTACCAATAACATGCTGACAAGCGCTTGCTTACAGGGCTGATAAAAGCAGAGACAGGTAGGTTCTCCTTGCCGCTTCCTTCAAGTCTCTGGACAGCCTAACCTCTACGAAACTGCCCAGAGGAGATTGTATCTCCATTCGGAAGAACGTTATTGTCTCCTGCAGCGAGCTCTCTGAATCAGTGGAACGATAAGAGCGACACGTCCTCGGCAGTGAAAGTTGACCCGTAGACGATGGCTCAGTCGGCCTCGACCAATCTGCACACACCATCACATATGAGATCTCTCTGATGAGCAGATGAATGTCATTGATAGAACCTATAGAATGAAACATTGCCAGCCACTGTGAGGCGGAGAGTCAAGCTAACCAACACTATTTCCTTAGATGTCATTCTGATGGCTTTTGCTTTACTGCTGCACCTGAGCCAGAGTGTACACACACACACACACACACACACACACACACACACACACACACACACACACACACACACACACACACACACACACACACACAGACACACACACGCACACACACACACACACACACACACACACACACACACACAAACGCAGATCTTTTATGCACTGCTAGGTCTTTGATGGTCGAGCAAAGCCCAAGCTGACAGCGGCACACGCGGGCCCAGTTTGTGTGCTGAGAGTGACCTCGTTTTGTCTTTGGTGGCATTTGACGGAGCTGCGAGCCAAGTGAGGAGCAGGACACCCTGCGCGGGCCGCAGCCAGCCTACATGCTGCGGCCGGCCTACGTGCTGCGGTAGGTCTTTATGATGTCTTTGATCGTCCGCCGGCAGATGGGGCAGCAGGCGTTGGCCATCTTCTTGAGTTTCAGGCCGCAGGGGTAGCAGAGACACATGTGTCCGCAGGCGTACAGCACCGTGTCCACCACGTTCTCGTAGCAGATGGAGCACTCGTCACTCCACGACCCCGAGCACGGGGGGAAGCTGGGGGACTGTGGGTGGCTGGAGAACGGGGAGCTGGGAGTGGTGCCTGGGGGAGGGGGGAGAAGAGATATATCAGCATCACATCGGAGTAAGACACATGAAAAAGGGAAGTACGCAGAGAACAAGTTAAATTCTCAAAGGCTTTCAATTGAAACCATCAGCAGTACATTTGACAAATCTATGCGCAAGCCCAAAAAAACAGGTGCCATCTTTTAACATCTAGTAGAGAGACATCCGTCTATTTTTAATAGAGGGATAAAATAAAAATAAAAGGGACCTTGCAGCTGTGTTGACTGGCTCGTGACTAAGCATGAAGAATATGGAGCAAGGAGAAAGAGGATTGCGAGGACAGGAGAGGAATGAACAAGCCCAAAGATAATAGGCCCAACCTGTGGAGCCACTGAAGGCCGCGTAGTAGCTGGCGTTGAGGCTGGCGTTGAGGCTGATGTTCAGCTGTGTGTTCAGGTTGGACTCGGAGCTGCCGCTGCACAGCAGAGTGGACGGGTTCAGGGCACAGGATGGCGAGCTGGGAATGGACGGGCCTCGGGGGTCGGCATGTAGAGATGACCCTGGAGGTAGACGGAGGGACGGTGAGACCAATAAGATGACCGTATTTGAATTAAGTATTCATGCTGTATATGATACATACACAGCCTATGGGACGCTGCTCCACAGAGAGCTGAAGCTCAGCGAATAACACATGACATATTGTTCTGTTGTTTACGCTGGCCAATGCAAACAGACCCCATCCACACTAAACAAATGGCACTGAAGTCTCCTGAAAGGAAATGCCATCTATGTTAAGTTATGCTCATACTATATCATGTTCTGGCCACGTGATAAACCAAGCATGTGAATGTTTTAAAACTCTTGTCTTACTGAGAAGTATGCAGCTTGTGGGACCGGTTGTAAGCCGATCATTAGCAAGTGGACATGTGCCACAACACACGCGCACACACACACACACACACACACACACACACACACAGTCTGTGCCTGTGCCGTCTCCCTGCAGATGACATGTGCGTCTGCAGCAAGTGTGTGGGTGTCTGTGAGTGACTCAGGAGCCCGTGAGCTAGAGCAGTCTGGCCAGGATGCCAAGCTTACAAACAGCCCCCCCTCCCCCCCTCCCTCCCTCCCTCCGTCCGTCCCTCCCTCCCTCCCTCCCTCCCTCCCTCCCTCCCTCCCTCCCTCCCTCCCTCCCTCTGCCTCTTCTCCCATGATTCTTCAGGGGCAGGAAGGGAGCGCTTTAACAGCGTAGAGCGGTTGTCTGTCTGTTCTACAGCTTGGAGCACCAGCCGCCTGGAGTCTGTCTCTGGCTCTGGCCCTCATATTGGCAGCTCTTCCCGCAGAAGAGAATGGCTGTGACAGTTCCAAATCCACAGAGTTATTCTGACCTAGCATGTCTGGCCTGCACAAAGACGATTTGAAGATTGTAATGACGACTGTCCTTCAAATGTCTCTCTTAAAGTCTTCTCCAACTCTGCCTGCCAGTGACAAAGTAACAAATCCACAGTTATTTTAAGGATATTTGTGGACATTGTACATTCAAACAAATAATCTCAGTGTTGTTTGTCTATTTTCCGCTTGTCAAAATACACTTGATTTAACTGATATGACCAAGAGCCATGACTTTACCCTCTTTAAATTGGAAAGAACTGTAAACAGCTGTGCGTTTCTTCACATAGACACCACATTCTCTAAAACCCCAATTGCAATGACAAGAATGTACACAGACTGGAGCCGAGGGGAACAGGGCCTTAATGTTATAGAGCCTGAACAATGGCGGGCCCCTGTCGATTCCCGGGGTTCTGCTCCTAGCTGGACCACCCCAACCCCATGGGCTCTCCTAGTCAATCTGTATAAACAGCCCTCGTTAGCCTCCACTACCAGTGGGTCATATGGCGACCAGGCTACAGCCCCCAAACCGGCACATGCAGGAATGGAGACATGCTGCAGAGACATGGGAGAAAGGGACCAAAGGTGTATATTCCATTGAGTGAATCCTGCGTACAGCTCCATGTGTACAGCTGTTTCAGCTTCATGCCATGTATTTGTGCTTTGTCAGGCTAATCCTACGCCTTTTGAGGAGACTGGCATTTCAAAACATGATGAGGAAAAGGTACGCGTCAGAGCTACGTTGTAATTTGACTCAGGTCTTAGGACATAGGCTTGTTTGTACAGTATATACTGTATATGATGGTCCCACACAGTGCAGTACTGAATGTTCAGTCACACAGCAGGACTACCACGGCTGTTCACTGGGGATAACACACAAACAACATCTAGTGTCAACTTCACATGAACCCTGATCACTAGGCATTAAAACACGACCTCTGTGTGTCAGACCAGCTGGTAATCCTGAATCCTGCTCACCTCTAATAAGTTACCAGATCTCCTTCATGTCTATTCATACACCCTTTCATCTGGGGTAGCTTTCCCAGCCTGACTCTGCGTGAATGCCTTCCTGGACATGGGAGCAGACAAGGCAGCATTTGAATGTGCTGGGGTATGCAAGCCGCCTGGTGGGTCTGCATGCAGCCCCAAATACATTTAGTGAGGTTACGATGTGGATATACGGCGGCTTTCAACAAGCACTTATGAAAGGGAGGGACTATACTGGCACAAAGCCATGGATTCCTCGTCGGCCACGGTGTTAGTATTTTATGGATTTGAAATTGTCCGGTTCCAACCACACAAAGATACAGAAAGCAAACATTCTCAAACATCTTACACCCAATCCACAACAAACAGAAAGACATGCAGGCACTCTAAATCAGGCGGAATTTAGACAGGAAACAGCTACGAAAAGGCAGAGTCCATAGTGTGTGCCACTGGCTAATAAAAAGGACAGACAATTCCAAGACGAAGATGAAGCAGGAATTGCATGACCCAGTAAAAGCACAAGACTCCCATCTGTTCTACTTCACAGCCCCAACAAGCACCCGACCACGGAAAATTGTCACTTTCCGAGGTGGCGATAGGTTTCCACGGCAACGTGTGGTGTGTGGCAGCAGTGCGTAGGCAAGGACACACGTCAGCAGCTGGAGTGCCCTCCCCCCCACCCCCCGCCCCAAATTACATCTGAAGGGAGAAAGGGAGTGGGGGAGAGAAAACGGGGAGGAAGGAGGTAGAGTGAAAAGAGGAGAGGAGGACCACGGTTGGTGGAATGTGGTGTGGGTGGAAGACCTAGCGTCTGAAACACTATGTGACGGTCCCATTTTAATAATCCATATGGAGGGCATCATAAGCAGCTAGAGCTGCCCTTCTGATGGGTGACGCTGGCTGCTGCTCTGAGCCCACGCAGGACAGAAATAACATCCTCCTAACAGTGGAGAGGAGAGGAGAGGAGACGAGAGAACCAAAACCAGCCTTATGTCTAAAGCCAACGGATGAAACACATCAGAAACTCATAACTCTTGTTTGATTTCACCAGCATTGCTGCTATTATTTCTTTTGATTCAGTGTATTATGTTTGTTTGGGGAAGCGTCCTGAAGACTGAAACAGAGCTGATTGTTCCTGTAAACCACTTGGCCAGAATTCAAAGCAGAGCAGCACGGAACAGGCTGTTCAAGGCCTAATGACAAATACTGGCCTCCGCTCTGCTAGTTAACAAACTCGGGAGCGCTCACATCTGTGCTAACCTAGGCAGCATTCAGCAAAATTACAAATAGCCATACGCACAATGCTCGCTTTTTATCAAACACAAAAATGAGGAAACATCAAAGGTTTGTGTGGGATACTTAAAAAGCCAGCCTTAAGGCAAACCAATTTGCTGTCAGGTGAACCATGACAGACATACGGTAATTGCTGTGGCACCTTCAAAGGCTTCTCCTACAGACTGAAGGCCATTAATATTTATCTGCTTCGACCTGTACATATTTGGAAAACATTCCCAGCCAAAACGAATGCCGTTTCTCACCGACTCTGTGGGATGGGTGGGACATATTTGAAATATGCTCAGTGTAAACAGTTCTGCCTGTGTACCAGGTAAAATCAAGGGGAACCACTGGAAAACCAAGAGAAGTGATCTATGACCTAAAACCACCACTGCAGTTTGTCATTAATTTCCCATTTCAAACAGCACCTAGGCCGGTCAGACATTATTTAGGACATGTTATTATTCTGGCTGTTCATCTTGTGGCGGTCTTGGACCAAGTCAGTGAGAGGCCCCACAACCGCACCGTGGCACTGTGGGGGCTGGCTTCAATCAAGGCAGCGTTTTAGCCCCTCATACAGACAGCCATGTCCTCCACTGTACAGACTGGCCGTGATCTGCTTGTCTGAAACCGAGGAGACTTACAGTGTGGGCAATAAAGAACACATTGTTTTGTGAGGAGCAGCGAGTGTGATTGTTGTTTAAAAAAGGTGTCAATGGAAAGTAGGTGTGCGAGGGAGCGTGGGTGTGCTGTCGAGTAGACTTCCGGCAAATTCCTTGTAGCTTCTTCCTGTTGAGGACTCATCTACTGTAAAAGTTCAGAGACAGAAACTGCATAACTGAAGAGTTAATGTCTACCTTCATTTGCAAAGTGTGGGTGGAGAATCTAAATACCAGGTGAGATATCTGAGTTGATAACCACTCCAGGGAGCACAACAGCTGAAGAGAGACAAAAGCTATTCAATGTTTTGGCTGAGCTCAAAGCCTGAAACCTCCTCGGGTCATTCGAGGATCAGAGGCTGCAGCTACTAATCCTACTTTGTGTGATCTTTTACCTTTGAGATTAGCACACCCAGGGGCAAATTCACAAAAGGATTGCGTGGCTTTTACTGACGCTAAAACTGTGCAAATAAGACAAAAAGGAACCAGCTAATTCACAACGCTCTCGCAAAGGCACTGCGCTACTACTCAAATAGTGTCTCGGTGCTTCTGTGCTATTTGCACTTACAGAGGTAGCAAGCACACACAAAACTCCTCCTTTCTATGCAAATGAGCCTCATTGCAAAAACAGTCCAATTCACTCAGCGCTAATTGCCACACGCAGTTACAGTGAAACTGCTAGCGTCTTCTGAGAGTTGGTGGTAATTGAAGCGCAATTATACACACGCACGTACTTTCCAGTGATCATGGCAGCAGTGATTGTATCCAGGAGAATGCATCATAATGCCAGGCGTGCGGGGATATTTCGAAGGAGAATTTCACTTTTTATTTAACTGAGACTGAAATTATTTGCAGATACAGTAGGCCTACTGTGTTCTTGGCGCAGAGGCAACGCTTTGCTACATTGATCATATTCCAAAAATTTTAAAATTAAACTTTGTAAACTGGAAAACAGAACAAGAAGACACGTTATAAAATGGAAATGGAAACGCGAACACAATTATTTATGATCATAAACTAGTGATTAGGATCCATTCCATTGAACACACTGTAAATTGCATGCGTTTCCCGACCGTTCAGTGAGCCTACCAAGGATCCTGAGTTGGGTGACGGCGCCGTGCAGGCCGTAGAACATCCAGAGAGGCCTGGAGTTATCCACACACAGCTGCATCCCTGCACTCACACCATTGTGGCTCATCAGCACCTCTCCCTCGCTGTTGACCATGAAGCCCAGGATGTCCCCGCTGTGGAGGGGGGCTGTCACCCGGCAAACAGCCCAGAACTCCTTCCTGTCCACCAGGGACTCGGGGTTGTAGGGCAGGTCGCTGGGCCTGAGAGTGCCGGGGTCGCAGGACGTCACACCGTAGGACAGGGAGCCCAGCCGCGCGGCGCCGGCCTTGGTCACTTTGAGGAAGACGGTCTCGGCGCAGCGCAGCGGGCGGCTGGTGAAGGCCAGGGTGCGCTCCTCGCCGCGGGGCTCCCGCCGCGCCACCGTCTGCTCGTCCAGCGCCGTCACGTGGGCGCCGTGCACGGGGTGGAAGCGCAGGTCACTGTCCAGCAGGGCCGGGAGCAGGGAGCACTGCTGGGAGTTCTGGGAGTTCTGCGGCACGTGGCAGGAGGAGGAGCTGGAGAGGCTGAGAGGGTGGAGGGGCTCCTCGTCCTCTACCTCGTCTTCGTCTTCCTCCTGGAGCTCTGGGTGCTGCTGCTGGAGACTCAGGTCGCACAGGCTTATGGAGAGGCGGGGGTCGTTGGGGTCGCGCCGCATGGACGTCCGATGGGTGGAGGTAAAGGAGCGAGGACGCAGACAATCAAGAGGGACCATCTCAGTGTCTGAAAGGAAAGAAACAAAGACATTCATAAGTACCCCTCTACTGGACATTCATAAGTACCCCTCTACTGAACATTCATAACTACCCCTCTATTGGACATTCATAAGTACCCCTCTACTGGACATTCATAAGTACCACTCTTTTGGACATTCATAAGTACCCCTCTATTGGACATTCATAAGTACCCCTCTACTGGACATTCATAAGTACCCCTCTATTGGACATTCATAAGTACCCCTCTACTGGACATTTATAAGTACCCCTCTACTGGACATTCATAAGTACCCCTCTACTGGACATTCATAAGTACTCCTCTACTGGACATTCATCAGTACCCCTCTATTAGACATTCATAAATATCCCTCTATTGGAAATTCATAAGTATCCCTCTATTGGACATTCACTATTGGACATTCATAAGTAACCCTCTACTGGACATTCATAAGTATCCCTCTATTGGACATGTATGTTATGTACACTAAAGGAGTCTTACGATACAGATGGGCGAGCCTGTTTCATTAAAACGCTGAAAACCACGATCCCATCATGATCCCATGATGGAATTTGTAACCGGGGATATTCGTAATAAATGGCTAGATTCCTCGTTGTTTAGTGTTAGAGAAGTTCCCCAAGCTTCCACAGGGGTTTTCCCCCTTCGAGTTAGCGTACGATCAACGTGACCACTCGTGACCACTTTTTTGTAAACAGCCCCCAAGTTTATTTGGGCTTTTAGACTTGCACTGGCACAGACAACCACACTAGTCATGCAGTCAGCTGTCTATCAGGTGACAGGTGTGTGAGGCAGACGGATCGTCAGTATTGCCAGGCTGTGATAAGACAGGGCAGAGTGTTACTGCTTTTATCCCACCTCAACCCAGCAATGCCCTCAATCATGTCTTGTAAAATGTATATTCGGACAGGGGTGTAGGTTTTATATGCACGCGTTAAATTATGTACAAATGTTAAAAGTGTGTTATTATCGGCAATATTTGTTATTTGCCAAGATTAATGTAATCCATTTAGTTATACACTCTTAAAAATGACATGATTGTCCAGGCTACAACAACTGTTGATGCTGTTTATGCGAGTCGTGGGCATCACATTTTTTCTTTAAGCTCATCTGCTTTTAATATCGCCTTCACAATTATATTCACGCATGAAAGTACAAGAGGTGAACAACAGACCTGGCATTTGTGCGTTTTCACAAATACGGACATCGCTGCAAGGCAAAGGCTGTATAACACAAGAAACATACAAAACAGCCTTACGTAACGCAGGCTAAAGAGAGCTGTTACAGGCTGAAGCCACTCCAAGGACCAGACATCTCAGCTGTGCACCCAGCACAAAACCACTCCACGCAGGCTCTCTGTACTGGTGCACTCAGAGTTTAATGCCCTCTCTGATATACTGCCATATGTTTCATACCCATAGTGTATGATTATTTTGCTTATAGATTTGTCGAATTCTATTTGCTAATACAACCAAAGAAAAAAACAAAGTCGTTATATTTTATGTACATCTTAGTGATAATAACTTTGAATAAAAATTTACTATAAATCACGTAACCTACGATCACAGCAATATGTATGTAGGTTTAAACACACAGCTCCTTATTGTGACTGGCATTCTAAAACCCCATCCATATCTACTGTCCATTCAGCTGGTCTGTTCAACATTCTGAAGCCTCCTTTGCTCACTGGTCAGTGGGAGGCCGAGTAGCTTATCAATAGAAGAAAATGAAAGATCTCTATCCAAGCACAAAGGGACAAACGGCTGTGCATCATAGCACGCTTAGCGACAGACCAAACGAAGTTAGCCCTCAAAACCTGGGCTAAAATTATCCCCATTTGATACTTGAAAGGACAGCACTTGCCAGGGGATGACTGACATGATGGCTAAGCTACTTCATTGTATAGGTCCCGTACTGGTTCTCCCTAAGGAATCCCCTAGGAGGAAATAGACTAAGAGGGTGAGTGTGATAGAGAGAGAGAGAGAGAGAGAGAGAGAGAGAGAGAGAGAGAGAGAGAGAGAGAGAGAGACCAAGCGAGGAAGATAAGAAAGAAGGGAGGTTGGGAATAAGAAGGCAGAATAGAGGGAGAGACAAAAAGGGCAAAGCCTTGCCACCTTTAAAGCCCTCCCCCTCCATCTTTGTCACATAAAGTCAGCACATCTCTGGCCAGTCACTGATAAACGGATAGGCCCTAATTATATACTTCCCTAGTCAAGTGTGTCTACAAACAACCAGGAGGGTCCTTTTATTGGCAGCGTTATTTACCTCTGGACAAATTCCAAGATAAAAGGGATAAAATCAATAATTTATGTTCATAAATATTCTTGTCTGTATGAAAAAGTTCTAGCCTGTTCTGTGCTTTTGTGCACATTTTGAGCAAATACCTCTAGTGAATCCATCGCAAATAACTGTACACAATTTAACAATGGGAATTCATACAAGGAACATTTTAAAGAAATATACTGCTGTCAAAACACACAAATTATTCTCCTGTTTCTGATACCCAAGGTAGCGCATAACACGTCACGTCACAGAGGGAGGCCCTAGCTTTTGTTGTCAACAGTCAACTGCTGTCTATTTATAAAAACAACCAAATGTACTGTGTATTTATTTAGAAAGTGAATGTGTGTGTGTGTGTGTGTGTGTGTGTTGACTGTGTAAATGTGTTTATTTTTGTGTACACTCAGAACCTACTTTCAGAACACGTCTGCATTCAAGGGAGCATTGCAAACTTTGTTTTCACAACATACCAGTATGTCCCAAGTGGCACCCCTTAGCAATATTACTGACGTTTTGCCCTGGAGTTTCCTTGGCTGCAAAAACCATCTAGGGGTTTGATATATCACATAACATAATTCCAATAACACATATACGAGGGCAAACAATCTCTTTTTGCGGGTGCGTATGTGCGGGCCAAAGCTTTCACTGCAATCACGCTTGCTTTAATGTTATTGTAGAGTTGACACTAAACCAAGCGTGATTAGCTTGGTGGCAGGGGGTTTAGAGTGTGGTTCCTCTTGGACGGAGGGCCTTGTGTTTCCCTGGTACTCACTCATTAAAATGTCAATCACACATAGACAGGTTCAGACTTGCATCTTTTGTCCTCTGAAGCTTGTTGGAAGCTATTGTGTTGTAAAATTAAGCAGGGCATTCACTAGGGTGTAGCCCCCTTTCAGAATTCTTCATTTGAACAGGTTCATTTGGCTATGCTTCAATGCTTTCGTAATTGGGCCTCACGAAACATAATGGTGATTAAGCTCAACTTAAGAGTTTTTAAGTCTACGTCCTTGAAGCTTGTTACAAAAACAAGAGAAAATTGCAATCATATTTTAAGTAACGACAGAAGAAAAAAAGTATGTGACTGAAATGGCCATTATGATGTAAATGCTGTTTTAATATCAGCAAAGATTAAAATGAGGCCAACACATAACAGATTGGCATGTTTTTCAAGGTCTACAGTGGACCTCCGCGGTATGACTACAGTACAGCCATGGTAACTGACTAAGCCACAGAGCTGTCAGTGACTCAAGAAGGAAAAGAGAAGAAAGAGAAGGAAGTATAAACTGAAAATCAAACATGATAACCTTAACCCTAATCCTGACCCTAACCCTAATCGTGACCCTAACCCTAATCCTAACCCTAACCCTCTAACCCTAACCCTAACCCCAACCCTAATCCTAACCATGACCCTGACCCTAACCCTAATCCTGACCCTAACCCTAACCCGCTGCTGTTAAGCTTTGGGGAAAAGGTTGGTTGTTCAGGACAGGGTAGAAGAGCTGGCAACCCATTTTATGTAAACATCTAGTAAATATACAATTGTATTATCTGGAGTTTGACAGGTTGTCAAAATAATCAACTCAAGAACAGATGTAGCCAAAAAGGCAAACAACTGCATATTATGGTAGATAGGGAATTAAAAAATATATTTGTGTCCATGAATTTTTTACAAAACTAAATAAATAAAGACAACAAACAAACCAAAAAGATTTAATCAGTAAAGATTAATTATTCAAGCACTATAGAATTTCATTTGTTTAATTCACTCCATTAATTTCTATTTTTTTCTATTTACAGTGAGATCATCAGAAGAATCCCTTCTGTATTTCTTGTTATGCTATTTTATACTGCCCAGCCAAATAAAAGTAACCCCTCTCTAACCTGGTCAAAGAAAATGAGCAACAGCAAACATTTTAAACAAATACTTTAAAACCAAATATTTATTTTCTAGCCATGTGCATGCTAGCAATTTAGTTTCATGATTAGATTATCTTAAATTTGTCTACTACCGAAACAGTCACCACCAAAACAAATTATACCGTTTCGGTAGTGACATAATGCAAAAATGAATACAGTTGTCACTACCAAAACGCTGTAGTCACTACCGAAACAGTGTCCGAACACCCTTCTTTTCACAAGGATCTCACTAAAACTTTGTTGAGCTATCAATTCAAATTCCATTATAATGATTGATTATGTGTAATATCATCAATTCACAATTATGAAGTCAATATTATGCATTTTGTACAATTTGTAACAAAAATTGCATACGGATTTTGTTTTACGTTGTTTATTATCTACTTAAATCATTGAAAAGTTCATACAAAATAGCTTAGTGTTTAAACAAACCAATAATAATAAAAAAAAAATCTACTTTACATGAAAAACATAGGCCTATATACATGTTAATAGGTGAATTGCATTCCTAATTATTACACATTTTAGCATGTCTGTCTAAGGCTCTCCATCCACAGTGAGTGAGGTCATCCACGAGAGACGGGGAGTGTGTGTGTGTGTGTGTGTGTGTGTGTGTGTGTGTGTGTGTGTGGGGGGGGTGGGGTGGGGGGGGGGGGGGCTCTGACTGTCCCAACAAGGCGACTGAGGGGCTTTTGCTTATCAGGGGAGAAAAGACAAAGTGCTCCAGGGTGAATCCACATCGATGAGCTTTTAAGGAGTTGAATTCTAGCGGTGATAGCAGTGAGAGGGTCCGTCTGCCCCTGAAACTGAGGGGGAGGAGAGGCACTGGTATGTAGGAGGGACTCATTAGGTTTGAATGGGATTTGGATTCTGAGGTGCCAAATGTAAACGATCCTACATGCGTGGAGTTTTTTGGGGGGTGGGGGTGGGGGGGCAGCACAAATAGTTTGGTTTGGTGCCAGATGTTTTTGATGCGTGGCGAGCAATCGTGGAAAGAAAATGTAGCTCACAGAGGTGACAGATTGCTGCAAAGAAAAGGAGGGTCAGCACTTTTGGAATGCCAAGAGGGCCCGGAGTCCACAAGGTCACTTAATACCAATGCTGAACTTCAATAGGGATCTGCTGAGATACTGTACATACTACAGTTTGTTGTATTAGTACTGTTCCATAACATTTCCTGAATTAAAGTCATGTCTAATGTAAAGGACAACAAGAAATTATCAGAGTTATCCCCAGTGAGACATGCTGAAATCACACTCCCATTTAAACACACACGCACACGCACACGCACACACACACAGCTATGTATTGATACAGGACTCTGGGTCCATCTGAAAAAGATTAGTTTCTCTCTCTTCTCCCTCTCACCAATTCCCCATCTTTAGGCCAGACGGGTTCTATTACAATTTCTATTATGAATTCCCACAAAATCTGTTCGATTATAACCAGTCCAATTAAATCACAGTTGAGGCTAACTTGCCCGTTGAGAGACATTTATTTTCATTCCACCAACCAAATTATTTTCAAAGCGCTGAGGTAATTGGAAATAGAGCAGTCCCAAATATCAAGTGGAAGTACTGGAAAGTTGACCCTACACCTCTTAGTTTGTAGTATTGTCATTATCCCCAGAGACTGAGGTTTTATGGATAGACCTCTAAAGACAGTCTTGTCTGCACAGTGTGACATCAATACACTGCTACAGCTTAGGCTCTTCAGAGGACCAAATTAAGTCGAAAATTGAGTGCACTGGCTTTGAGTTTGAGATGGGGTAAAAAGCCAAAAGTATTTTTTGAAAATAACCACACGATTTATATCTTTTTATGTCATTTGAATGTAAAAAACAAGAGGCAATCTAACGTGTGTGGATTGCACCATTCACAGAAATCCTCTCTCGTTTTAACCAAAAAAGGAAGCATGAGACTGCGAACGGACAGCTTGACCTAAACAGCTCTCAAAACAAACTGTAATTTCCCCAGAGGATATTTTTTACTTAAATTTAGCCGTAATCAGGGTTAAAAGAACTCGCTGCTGATGTATAAAGTAGACAGAGAAATAGAGAAAAAGAATACGAAAAAAAGAGAGAGAGGAAGGATGGTTGATGAGGGATTGGGGGCTGGGACGCTTTAGTATAATTCTCTATGATTTTAAAACAATTCGGCCCCAAGTAATCAACTCAGAGCAAGATTTTAAACATGGATACACTTACTGGCCTAAGCCTCTCCCTCTGTTTGCAACTGACTGTAGACATAGACATGTAACAGATGACTCTGCACATTGCTACTTTGAAACCCAGGGATTATTGTTGTTGGAGTATGAAGTTGTAAGCACTAGAACGATAATCAAATGTATAAGTACAGAATCTGCTGGCTTGAGCGCAAATAAAACATTCAGGCCTACCGACTGCATTTGTCAATCCACACAGAACAAAGAGGTTTGAAATACAGCCTCACAGACAGACCTATAAGAACATATTGTTCTGTGAATATAATGGAGAATCGGCCATGTCCTGCCTGTGCTGCTGCCTTCGTAAATGAACCAGCGCTGATACAGTGCTGGAAAGGGGAAATCCGTTTGCAATGTCTTTTAAGATGCAGGACCGACTGACCCAATCAGCCTCTCTTATGGCTAGCTGCCAAGTCCATATCTCATATCTCATCTCTGATGATTGAAAGCCATTTCAATTCACATATTGAAACCATGTGGAATGGTCAGATAACATCTATGGTTAACTCTATGAACTATGAAATGAAAAGGAATAGAAATGCAAAAACAATAAATGTTTAATACTATCAAAATGTCTCGCCGGACAATATTTTGCTCATGTTGACAGAAAGCTTTTGAGTCTAAGGTAACACTTCATAGTTATGTTCAATTGTGTTATGCTCACATTGGGTTTTGAATATTCTCCATGTAAATGAATGTTCTGGCTCTAATCATTATAGCCATGGATGGCTCGTCTTTAAGCTGGTACAGTAGCCATCTCAGTGGACATCTGGGACATGTTGTAGGTTATGCTTGCTAACACTAGTCTCACAGATCACTGCTTTACTGTCAGTGATAAAGTGACTCATCCAACAGTGCACAAACTGCCTGCACCAAGCGTTCCTCATCCATCAAAATATGTCTTATATTAACTTTAAAAAAACTGCTTGTTTGGTTTAAAAGAAAGCAATCCCACCTGTGATATACCGGGTGCCATGTGGTCTCTTGGTCCTTTTACCAATTAACAAACACATTTTTGGAGTCTCTGAACAGGGTTTTAGTTTTCAAAGCAGCACAGACGTTCATGTTTGGAGAGAGACTGTGATTTTCCTTCAAATCTAATGAAGGGAGCGGGTATCATGCCCTGAATCATTATCTTGGGAGGGCTTTCTATCTAACAACAACATTCTGATTCATCTCCATGAGAGCCACTGAGGATTTCAGTTCCCGTAAGTGCTCTCTTTACGGAAAACCAAAACAATAAAAAAACTGGTACAGGTTATGTTGACATGACTTCAACCAAACGTCCGACCTATCTATGCATTTAAGATGTTGACAACTGAAACCAACCTCTGATCTCCGGAATGTCATCCAAATATTTTCATTAACACGTCACATTGCACTGAGCGAAGGAAAATCCTCCCCAGTGAAAAACAAAGCACTTCTAAGGCCTGTGAGAAGTCCAGTATCTAGTTCAATGAACTATTTCATTTGAAATGACACTAAAACACATACACCTACAGTATGTCGACCATGCCCTCTCTAAAAGCACGGTATTGTGCACATGTGAGAATACAGTGAATAGACATTCTATTCATTCAAACGTAAGGAAATGCTATACGCTTAAGTACAGCCATTCTGTATGAAAAACACGATGTTCAGCATACAAAAGGAGGTCCCTGCTTTAGTGTCACAGACACGCAACACGTCTGCACCATACAACAGCTGAGTGAGCGTGCTCAGTCTGTATTGATATAACTGCATGAGCCTCGTGATGTAACAGTTGTTTCTTAAATAGCATGGGCATTGTTGGCCTGAAAACCCCCTGAGGATCAGTTTGATTCCAGCAGATTCATTTAGCTTCCTTGGTTACGCAACGAGCATCTCCACTTTCAAGCAGCCTCACCAATCCCAGGCTTTCACCTTTGACTCCTTGCAAGGGTGGCTAGCTCCTAATCGTCATTCTTTGGACCTGGCGTTGGCTAGGAGAGGAAACTACAATGTGTGTTCATCTTCAAAGACATTGGAATAAGAGCTAACACTGTCTGACAGCTAGAGTAACATTATTTAAATTATATCATGTAAACAGTGACACTGAACTATGTTTTCAGCTAAGACTATTGATACAGTGTGCTCTGAGATAAAATACACATACAGTTCTAAGAGTGCATCCCTTAGAGTATATAATTATCTAACAGACAAATTAAACTCATATTTGAGCAACATTAAAATCAGTATTGAATCTATTCTAAAATAGTGTATTCATCTAAAGTACTGTTCAAAACCAATGTTCAAGTTTGCAATCTTTCTGGACGTCACAAAAATCTTCCCATAATAGAAAATGTAAACTGGCAGGAGTTCATTTTTAGCAGAAACCAGTCTCCCCAGGATTGGGACTGTCTAGCGACGGACTACAGAAGAACTGCAACAGTTACACTAATGTGTTCCGACGCGTGATCAGGGACACTTTTCAAATCAATCCATCAAATATGAAAGGCAAGGCAGCGGGGCTTTTCCCAGGGAGGATATGAGAAGCCAGCATGGTAATCTTGGAGGGACTGAACGACCCCCCTGAGAGAAACACAGACTGAAAGGTGATGGGGCTTGAGGTTAAGCTTAGTTGTAGGCCATACTGTCTGAGAGCTGGAGCTTGGGGTCAGTAACATGGAAGGATGATGGCCATGATAATGAGGGGGTGATGTTTCTATTATCTGTGTCTGAAGCATTATTTTTATTTGATCTTGACTCCATTGAAGGTTATTTTCTGCTTCCCAAAATATTTAGTTAAGCTGTATAGCTTTATTTTATTTTACTTTGTCTCCTAGACTTTTCTTTACTTTTTACATTACCACAGTACCTCAACAGCAAAAGTCATCTAAATGGATATCACATTTCTGAACTTTTCCACTGTAAAGAATTATGTGTTCACTGCACAGCACTCCATTTGGTCCTGTGGAAAACAATAGCCACTGGCATAGCAAGTTCCACCAGGAGAGATTGAGTGATAAATAACTTTACCCACAACAGGTGAAATTTGTCTGAATTTATCATCTGGCGTGGCGTTAACGTCAGCCCCTAGTGTAAGCATCATTAAGTATAGAACTGTGACCCCTGTCAAGGAAACCGAGCACATGGGAAAGCTTTGATGCCGCCGCCCATATTTCAGGGACTAAGTGTTTCTTGAACTGCAGCCAACTGCTGGGGCAATGCTTGGGCTTTGAGATATACTATGCTCTTGACTAGTGACGTTTAAGGCTATAGTAGAAAGCTGAAACTGAAGTGACCATTCAGGTGATTGAGGACCAAGGTCCCTCAGCTGTATGGGGGTAATCAAACTGAAGAACATGAACAAAATACTAAGATGACAGTTCGCAAAGCCTACCTGTAAATTACTTTGATTCATAAAATAAACAAAATGAAAGTATTGGATATGGTTACTTACTATATACAGTAATGGATGTATAGCCTCGGTTTCTCCCAATGACCTGGGTTTATATTGGACTAACGTGATACAAGTGACACACTGTGCTTTCAGAGCTTGACGGAGGATGCACAAAAGGATAAAAACTGATCATAGCCACTGCATTCATTTCTGTGTCTTGACAAAATGGCCTCCGTTGCTTCACTTTCTGACATCATCTCTCAGTCTGTCAGGAAACAAAAGCTCCTTGCCACGTGTCACCTCAGCTAGCCGCCTCCAGGCCACTGAACTCCAGATAGTCGCGCTCTAGCGCTGGATACCAAACAGCCTACCAAGAGATAGCGCACTGCGAGCGCCGCCAGAAATTAGGTTAAACAGCGCTATCTGCACAATACGGGGGGCTTCTTCTATTTTTATTGATGGTGATGACAGCTTTCTTTCCTTGGAGAGAGGGAGCATAATTCTTGGAAACAACTCCATATTAATTGAGGTGTTGAGGAGGTTTATCAGTTGAATTCATGTTGCATGTGTGCTTGGATTTTCTCATTGCAGGTTACTTTGACAAGTACATTTGTCAATTCTGATTCCTTTTTGAAAATTCCATTTATCGGGTGCCTTAAAAACGAGTAAGTACAAAAGCAAATGCTAAAAATAGTTTAGAGATTAAATGCCTACCCCTGCATTCATTGACTGGTTGGAAAAACGTGTTCGTAATTAGCATCAATTATTTGATCTAATAACCCATTAAACAAGCTGGTTAACCTTTCAGAATGAATGCTTTGTTTCTCAGACATTCTGAAATTCCACTGCAGTGGCAATTCTGTGCCACTTTGCAAATCTCCAATCTTTTCCACTGGTCTATTAGGGTATGGCATATCACGTGGAAAAATGTAAGATCAGGTACAACGTAAATACAATACACTAATACTACACTACATTCATAAAAAAAGATTAAGGTGAAGAAGGATATATTTTGTTGAATCACTTTTTTTAAAACAAAATACGGCAAGACAGGAACGTAATATGTGTTTGGCCTAATAACTCAATCCGACTCACCCAGCAACTGGATCCCTCGAGTGAGACCGTAGACATCGATGAGGGCCCAGAGTGGTTCAGAGGCGTGGACCCCGCTGAAAAAAAGCATGGGGCTCGACTCATTGATACGGTAGAACACGCGGCCCTTCTGGTCCACCCAGAAGGAGATGACGTTGCCTTCATTGGACAGCTCCTCGGGTAGGGCCTTGGCCCAGAAGCCGCTCTGGGAGACCAGGTCGGGGCAGGCGTACTTGGGCAGATTGTCTGGATTGATACGAGAAGGGTCTTTGGAGGTGAAGCCCAAACGGAGAGCCCCACTCCAGCAGCATTGTCTCTTGGTGATCTGCAGAATAGGGATTTATGAAGGATATCTAAAGATGTAAACAAGTAATGTGTATATTGGGATACTCAAAATGTAATCTCTGACATTCAGGGGGTTTTCAAATATTTTTTTATTCACCATGTATTGTAGGTTAAAAACAACATACCAAGAGTAAACAACAACTGCTAAACATAGCTACCTGTTTATCGTGTGCAGACAACTGTGCGTGTCTTATCTCATCTGAAACCTCTATTTGCATTGCAGTTGCCCTGCTAGATACTAACACTGCTCACATGGCAATGCTTGTCCTGTTCTTCCATTTTCGAGACATAGATGGCCTGATAGGTGAAGTGGAAACTGGCTAAGCTGCTTTGGCCCACACAGAAGCAAGCAGAATACCAGAGAAAATTAGAGAGAAAAAGAGAAAGAAAAAAACTAGCAAGAGAAAGAGCGTGTGTGAGTGTGTGTGTAAAAGAAGACGATGGCCTGTTAGTAATGGAGGATTTTCTTGGTGTAGATAGCCTCTGCCAGGCTAAAGAACCAAACACCACTGTTGAATGGGCTGTCCTTACCTTTAGTCGCACCTGCTCGTACAGGGCAATTGGCCTGTTGCTGAAGGTGATGGCGTTACAAAAGCTGGCCTGCCTCTTGACAGTTCTCTGGGCCATGTCCATGGCGATCTGCGAGCCCTTGGCACTGGGGTGGAAGAGCAGGGGTAAGGAGGCCAGCCTGTTGCACTGCTGCAGGGGCAGGCAGTGCTTAGGCTTGTGATGGCAGCGGTGGGATGTGGCAGGGAAAGGACCCCCCAGAGAATCTGTAAAGCATGAAGGAAGATTGAGGGACTAAGAATGAGATTGGAGCAGTTCAAAATCAAAACAGGTGAGTAATGTAGTTGGGAGTTGGTGCAATATTGAGGATTGGAAAAATAATATTGGATGACACGTCACAGATATCAGTGTTAAAAGCAGTTTTAAAGGCAAAGATGCTTGCAGTGAGTTTTCTTTAAGGGAAATATTGGTGAAAAGTACTGAAAGGTTTGAAAAGTTGTACTTGTATTTATTTTTTAGGACAGTCTGTGGAGTCTGCATTAAACAGAGTAAGTCTATAAGAGGTCTGCTATAGTTGTAATGTTTTTGATGAAAACATGGCGATAGAGAGGTTGCTCTTTTGATACCCAGGGGGAGAATCATGCAGCTGTTAGAAACTGAGGTAATTTCTGTAATTGTTAATCTCCTGTAACACCCTTCACTTCTTGTTATTCCTTATCCTGCCAACTTGGAGCTGGTGCAGTTTGGAGCCTTGAGTTCAACTGGCTTGACGGAGGAGAACGGCCATGTGTTCCTGTAAGAATTAATTATGGAAACGGCGGTTCCCAAGACAGTATATTGACAGCAAAGAGGATTATGTAGGGTTGCACTTGCAGCCTAATATGTTTCACTGGTCATCTAATTTTGTGGCACAAAGGTTTTCAGCATGTGGTGACGTGAATTATTTATACAGGAGGGAAGTCCTACTAAGACAAAGTCATGGGATCTTTAACACATTAATTCAAATACAACTGACAGGAGTAAACAAGAGTACAACATAAATGAAACAAATGTGGTTAGGGTTAGTTTAGTATAGGCTATTTGCACCTTGAAAGACAATGAGGGAGACATTGATGCAACTACAGGCAACTTTTTTATATTAACGCAATATCAATACATTTCTTCTGAAAGCACATTGTAATGTCTATGGGAGAATGAAAAAAATCATGGACAGATAAGTCCTGTTGAAGTCTCACTATTTAACTCTAATTTTGTCTGCAACCGAGGACGAACCTCACGCAAAAATGTGACAAATTGCTATATGGCACAAGGAAGTGTGTCACTAAATCAGGAAGAGATGCCCATACTTGGATTATAGCTCTTGATCGTGCTAGCAATATGCAGTGAACCGAACACCCTGCACGTCTTCTTTGCGACGTTTAGAGAAATTAAGTACACCAAACAAACTGTAGGGGTCACCAAAATCACCTACTACAGATAAACTGCATCTAGAACTTTAAAATGAGTGACAAGCTAAACAAGTTGCCAGAAATAAACTGTCGTAGGGATTACAGAGTTCTGTTCTAATCGTTTAAAAGACATATTGTTTAATTTAATCTTTGAACAGCTAGATTAACAACAAACTGGCAGTTAGATTTTGCAATTTGTGACTTTTTTTAAGCAAAAAAATGGTGGCAGGCTGTAGCCTTATGACGGTGACGACAATAAGAAGGATGGTGAAAATGCTAAATGATCATGACAATATATGTTTTCTCATGGCTGACATGAGACAATGAACTGACTACGTTTTCAGGGGTCAAGCACGAAGAGCCCTAATAGTGAGAGATCATTGTAGCAAGGAATTTTCAAACGACATGTATGTCAAATCAGAATATGCCTGATGGTGTTCTTAACATAAAGACCTAAACCACACCTAAAAGAAGGATGTCTAATATGTAATTCAAGATTTTATAATTGTTGCTGATGTTTAATGGATTGCATGCAGTCAACATGATTAACTCTAGGGAACGCAAAATTGTTAGGCACGCTAAGCTAAATAGAAAATAAGAAATAACTGAAATACATCTATAAAAAGCATTCCTTTTCAATGTGAAATTCTCTGTTTAGGGCATTCAACTGCAGTGGACAAAGAAATAACTGAAATACATCTATAAAAACCATTCCTTTTCAATGTAAAATTCTCTGTTTAGGGCATTCAACTGCAGTGGATTGGAGAGAGGAAATGGTACAATAAAACCAGACAGTTCAACAATATCTGACTCATAATGAGTGAACATTTTCCTATTTATATCCATAAACAGAATGGACATAGACAGTTTCAACTCACGAATCTCTACTTCCCTACATTTTAATGTCACCCAAAATACTTTTCCCACTTCTGGCATTTTGTCTCAGACTGATAAGAAGCTGGCGCTATGACATTATGCACGCTAAATCTACAGTTACTCCCTCAGGATGGTCTAAGCCCCTCTTCATCAATGCATTTTTTTACATCTTTCTTCAAAGCATTACAACAATGCCAAGGACATAGTGTTGTCATGAAGCTATTTCTTTGAAATAAAAATAAAAAACACATGATGAATTGAATTCCATGAGGTATTCATACAGTGACTGGTACTGTATATAAAAATAAATACTGAACATACGCTACTGAACACTTGCTGTCAAAGAAAGACACATTTAGGTTATGGTGGTGTGAAGGTGGTAAAAAAATAAAACATAGACACATGTCCTTAGGGACAGAAAGTTATTCTGGTTCATCTGCTTTTGACCTCCGAAGGTCAAGAGCTTTTCAAGGACCAAGGAGACAGATCAATTAGGAGAGTGACATCGGCAAAAAGGCATCATATGGTGTTAAGACCACATAACCTTACGTTTTATAACACAAATAATGCTCAGCGTGGAACTATGCACGGTATTCATCTTCAGACAAACTGTAAGAAGATAACATAATTCTAACTCTTTTAACTCTGCCAAGCTCTTTCTCCGATTTTCCCTATGTCCAAACGAGTGGAGTAGAAAAGTACAGCCTGCTAGTTTAATAAGTATATACTGCTGCCATTAAGTTCTCACATGCTGTCTTTCCCCAGCAAAACTACGTTGATGGCTGTCTATATACAATCTTTGTCTCAAGAACTCCGAACAAATTCTGTAACCCTATTGTCCTGATGATGTCATGCTTTAAGTTATTTCACCTAGGTAACAGAAAATAAATGTATTGTGTTCTACCACTGACCCACAGAGATAATGGAATCCAGACATAAAAACAACAGACGTTTCAGCATGTTATCAAAATATGAGATACAAATATGCTACGACATGCATTCACACACTGGCTATACCATGATAGATACGGTACCACAAGCGACACACAGATAGGTAAAGTTGGGCTAGTACTCAGTGCCTAGAGTGCAATTTATTAGGAAGGAGGACCAGCCTAACAATTGAGAGACACAACTGCCATTGGACAGTCTCACCTGGCATATACTGCTCTTGTCTTTTTCTGTTCCACACCTGATCTTACCTCACAGGTGGTCTGAGAGGCTCAACACAGCTCAATATGAATAGCAGGACTCAGTGGCGCTTTAATGTGGTACTAACCTCATAGGCAGCAGTTTTAAACTCACTGGTAGTACTATCTTAGGTTGTCACAATGTGTCAAGCCTGAGTCACATACTGTAGGATGGAATGCTTTAGGGTCAGCTTTTGAGTGAGTGTATTTATAAAATGTTTCTAACTTTGCGCATTCTAAGGAAGCAAAATAATTTCTCAGTTTAACAAAAAAAAATGCAAGGTAGGTAAATTAAAGAGCTTCATGGCTTTGCTATGGTTAAATTAAGGTTTGGACTGCAGGATAATTGCAGCCTACAGGCCATGCAGGTAAATGGCCAGGACCAGAACATTATTCTATTTTATGATCAAATCAGACCAACTCATCATTTCAAATAATATCAAAGAAATTAATTTGTATTTGCATGCCCTGATGATTTTAACAATACTATTCTTTTTTTTATTTAAAGTACAATAAAAGGTGTAATTATTATAATTAAGTGATTTCTAAAAAATACAAACAATATGCATACACATATACAGACAAACTCGAAACATATTTTGCAACAAATAAAAAATAAGTCATAGTTCAAAGTTCCAGAACTTAACAATGACTACGGTTATTGTAAATCAAACAAACTAACTTTTGTTCTAATTAACTCTCAAATTTTCAACATCAATTACATACATTTTTTACAGCAGTTTTCATAACTTTAACATTGTTCTTCTTCAGTCCCTGTGGTTTTCAAAACTGCACGTAGGCAACTTCACCAGCTAGCCTATTCCCTTCCATCTGTTTTCAAAGTAATTTACATGTTTTTTATAGATCCGGTCGTTCAACTGTATATATACACAAAATTAAACTATCCATAAATATCACACAGCCTTACCGTAGAAGGTATTTCTAGTAATCTGACCTCCCATGGCTCAATGCAAGGTGAATTCCTCCTCTCGGCTTTTGTTTGAATATTCACGACGAAAACCACGTCTTTTAACTCAACATACCAACCAGACGTTTCGTCAGATCCTTAAGGCTCCTACATCGTTTACCACCGGTTCTGACTGTCCACGTTCTCATTCACATTATACAGCATCGAGAGATACACAGCTCCACACACCGCAAGATCACAGAAATTAACATAAAAGGTGGTTTTGGAGGCGGGGCATCGTCGAGTACCATTAGCACATGAAATACCAAGGATATTTTGCATCGATCACCGATTGCTTTTCTTGCCAGTACAGGTCCAGTTAATTCTAAAACAATGAAGAGAAAACAGTTTTAAAAAAACCTCAAAAAAAACTCGAAATTCCAGGGTATAGGATTATGCACCGTAATAGAAAGATCGATGAATGCATTTTTTGTTTCCTTAATTTAACTTTTTTTTTTTTTTGCCATATGCAAACTGATTAAATGCGACTGGGAAACCTATTGCAACGAGGTAAATCTGTCACATGAAATAATGCTCACTTTTTGGGTTTGCTGATGTTGTTCATTGGGACTACGCCAAGGTGAATGCAGATGCATTTTGACAGGATTGACTGAGGGGCCCCAATGATGCCCATGCAAAGACACAACTAGCTTGAGGCTGAATTGTGCATAAAATTGTGCTGGAACACAAAACAGCAGCAATGTGTCTGGTTTTTGGTAGTTTCCTACTTTATCTGAATACTTTAAACCTCCATTCATCTTACAACAGGATACACTATAAACATTTAACAAAAAACACATTGCCTTGGTTTTCAGCAATCATGCACTCTATGAAATGAAGTAGTCTATGTTCGTATATTATATTTTATCATTCCACACATCATGCTCAGAGAGAAGTGACTGACACCCCCTCCCCAAGTAGATTATTTGTAGTTGGGCGTCTGGCAGCAGCTGCCTGCCTGGTGGGGTCTGCTGGCATGGGGCCTCCTGTGGACATCTTGACAGCCCCGTCTATAGCAGCCGTTTGCCTGTTCTCTTCTTGAGGATCTGTGCTGAACAAAAACTCTATTCAGCTCGGAGTTTGGACCCTTGCCCCGTGGCCATGTGCAAAACATTACATGGCAACACAAGAACATCATATGATCTGCAATGGGGGGGTGCCATACAGACGTATTAGAAAGTAAGTAGACAACATAAAAGGTTATGGTTTAAACTTGTACTGATAGCACAACAACGATTAGCATTGCAGAAATCTTGTAAAAAAAGTCACAATTGTTGCAGGGTTTTTTGAAAACTGTTTTTTTTTCTGCTGTAATGCAGGTTCATTCATTTTTAGGCTACTTTATAAGATTTAACGTTCATGGTTTTGAAGATTGTTTTACTGTGGTTGCTATTGTGAAGAATTCTCTTTTTTTTCTAAAACCTTATTGTATCGGTTCTTGTTCTTCTCCCGATATGATTTGCAGTTGTCATACGCTTCATCTGCAGTATTTTAGAACTGTAGATTGTCATCCGAACACTTGGACCCCTAATTGCTCTATAAGCTTGGCTGAAACTTCCTGTCTGGGATCTAATGGTTAACACTAATCAAGAGAATATGGAAACATAGCATCATTGCTGGGTAATAATGGGCTTCATGGACTGTGTGTATTTGTTATCACCCACTGAGAGACACAAATCGTTCTTCGTCTTATCACTAAGATGTCGCACTATTTTTTAGTTCAAGCGTATTATGTGAGCAGTGTGTTAATAAACTGGAATGTATTACAAAAGGACATTTGCTGGTAAAAAAATTTATAAAAATAGCAACATTTGAGTTAATATTGGGGCCTCATGTCAATTGCAAAAACTGAGTGTATTTACTTGAATTGAATGGAATTCATTTCCTAACCATATAAGTTGATTTCATTGAAAGCCGGAAGCGTCAGTGAAGTAATGTACTACCTTTCCATCATAGGGCCTACTGTGCAGTGGAGCTACTCAGGCCAAATCCCGGGGTTGGTTCCCAGTTGACACGTGACCGAGGTGGATAAATGTGGCGTAAGAACACTCTCTAGCTCTTTCCTCTGGGCCAAGGCACACGCGTTCCATGTAAGGTAGGGTAAATGGGAGCCAAGACTTCAGAGGAGATCTGCGTTGCGGTGTCAAAATATTTAGTTTGAAGAAAAACAAAGAGAGTATTTGATAGTCAACACCACTGTCTGTGCTATTCAGTCACTAGGTTAGTCTGCACAGAGCCACATACACAAAGGTAAAACACTTGCCGGAACTTCCCGCCTTGCAGTTCAATTGCGGTACTATGTTGATTGATTGTCATACCTACTGTACATATGCAGTAAATATCAATACCATGACACTGACCACAAAATTATATTTGTTTGCCACTTTGCATGGATTTGATGGGAGTGAAAAACGCTCACACATGCAACAGGCCACCACAGACCAACTGAATGCATGGCTTTGGCTTTGCTTACAATGTGTGTGCTTTTTCAGACTCAGCGTACTGGTGAGTAAACGGACCCCTGGGTAAGGAGTGTCTACCATTCTATACCAGTTACACATGGCAACTCCCTTCACACTACCGCTTAATGTGTCCAGCTATTTGAGATGTTCGAAAAGAAATGGCTGTCAGCACCTGAGACATACATGTGATTTAGATGTGTTGCTGTAATGCTGAAGTTTATTATTAGTATGACCTTGTTTGTCACTTCTTCATTCCTAAAACACTTAGCTGACTGCTGCTTTAATTGATGAGTGTGGTCAACTTATAAGTACATCAGACAGGCATGATGTAATAATTGCATTCACGGAAGCCTGCCAGTTTCAGAGAAAGCAAGTGTTTTCGGCTGCCAGGTTGATTGATTTGTAGGTCCAACAAAAACAAATAAAGCTGGGACTGTTGTAAATTCCTATCAACTTTAGAAACTAAGACAATACGAAGGGATCAATCCATTATATACAGGAGACTGGCACTGCTTTTCCTCTGTGAAGATGTTCCATTGCGTTCAGTAAAGACAGTCAGGAAAACAGACTGGGGCTAGATCTCGCAGCTAAAGTTTACACTGACTTGATATATGTATCTGTGAACTTTGAAGACCTATTGCCTCCAAATATAGTATTTACAATTGTGTGGTGAATTGAAAATAACATGGCTTTAAATTAAGTGCATCATACATCTAAAATTATCCTTAAAGACACAAATTGATTCAAATTTGAAAACAAATCATGTGATTCATCATACTCTTCGAAATCATATAAATCCCTAAAGCTAAGCACGGTACATTTTAGACACATGTTATTTTAAGAGTTGTATCTTTATCTCATGGCATACATTTGTATTCATATAGATCAAATAACACTTGCAAGTAGTCGTAAACATCAGATGTCGGAACAGTGTATACATTTAACAGAAATTCATCACATAGGCAAGCCTGGAAGTTTTCTAACATGTGTCACAAATACATTTTACATTCATTTAGCAAAATGTTTTCAGTCTAGGGGTCTGAACGTTTGTGAGCTTATATTATCTATGCAAGTGGGGAAGGACTTCTTCCCACAAACTGGATCATGGTTCAGTTGAGGATCATCTACAACATAGATGTTCGCATCCACTCAATGACCGCAGTCTACATGATGCAACACAACATGCCAGGTGGCCTAAACATAGTCTACTTTCTCTAACTATTGGCAATATCCTCTCATTTAGGGAGGACGTCAGTATGAATAAATAGGAAGGGAGAACTGTCCAGAAATACTTGAGAAAACCTATTAGCTAAACAAAAGCATACCTTACCATAGTTTCCTCAGAACAGGTTTTTTTCTCAATCTGATATGAGGTTAACAAATTCATTTACGTCAATATCAATTATTCTAAAATAAGCGCTTCATGAGATGGGATCAAACTATATTTAATCTCAGTGGTTGGAGGGGTGCAGTCGATTATGACTATGTCTTATTAGTGTGTGAGTTGCCCCAGACATGAATGAAGCCTGGTTCCTATAAGCTCTGTGTAGTCCTAAACTCCCCTTGTAAACACTCTGTACAGTTGTCCCAGGCAAGCTCTGTCTACGTCTAAACCTAGCCTCTCACAAACATGTGAGCACCACATAAAACGAGAAGAATACATGAGGAGTGAACTGTGTTTACACCTTGATCGGGGCTGTTATCTCTATCATAAACTGTTTAGCACCGTACTAACAGTCGGTGTAAAAGCCTGCAAAGCGCTGCCAAACGTGTGTCTGACCGCGATGCTGTCCAAATGTTAACCGCAGCGCCGAGTAAACCCACAATGAATCTAGAGGCAGAGGAGCCATGATGCCATTTTGTGTTTACAATGAAATGACATTTACAATCACAATAAATACTTACGGTGTTTTCTTTTAACCTAGATTAACACATAATTGAATCACTTCAGGTAAACTCGTATGCCCATTGAGTGACTTTGATGAGAATAGAAGAAATTATGCATTTTTATAACATTTATAATATAAATTATTTAATTAATATTGGGGCCTCATGTCAATTGCAAAAATGTAAATATAATATTTGAATCTCTATAGTCTACAGACATACTACTAGTTCATCTAATATGATGTGCACATTATATACATTAAGATAGAATATATTTAGTTTGAATGGTAACTGGGAGCATTCAAAAAGTTGCGGCAAACTAGTTGTGGCAATTCACTGTGTATGGCACCATAGGCTGGTATGTGTCACCCAGAACTTTGGTAGTATCAACAGCTGCTCTTGAGGTAACATAATAGGTGTTAGATCATTCCGTGCCAAAGCCCAAAGTCATTACAATGTCACGTTTTGTCATACTCGTCCGTTTGGTAACACGGCAACAAACAAAAAAATCCAGTGTTAGGTAAAAACATTTATTTTCAATCGTCCTTTAATTCATGATCAGTGGTTTCCTAAGACACAAATTTTCACACATAAGATTATACTCCATCTGCCTGCAACCCGCTCAACAACAACAGGGAAACTCCTTTTGAGATCTAACTGTGTCAGTGAATAGGCATTAAAAAGGCAGAAGCTGTCAACCTACATGCTGTAAACACACTGACCCAGAGCATGTCTGCTTTTAGTGCCGTGTTGCATGCGTGCATACAACTGCTCGGGTGACAGACAGAGAGGACACTATTACGACACCGCGATCTTTCCGCTCTGCCATAAATCACGGGAGGAAAAAATGGAGTAAAGAAAAGGAGAAAGAGAGAGAGAGAGAGAGAGAGAGAGAGAGAGAGAGAGAGAGAGAGAGAGAGAGAGAGAGAGAGAGAGAGAGAGAGAGAGAGAGAGAGAGTATAAGAGAACAAGGCAGGGGGAAACAAAGCCATTTCAAATAAACAAACAGTCAAATTAGCGAGACTTGGTTGTATTAATGATGTATAGTGTCATTTTTAAGAGCCTGAATTTCATGACCCATGAAGTCGGCAGACGTTTTCCCTGAATTCGACATTGATAAATGATCTAGTTGATGCCTAGGGCTATTTAAGTATTGAAATTGGGAAAAAAATTGTGATTTGTGTCTGTGTTGGTCTATATTTAGAATCTGCTCCATCCTATAATTTTGTCCTCAATTGTTTTTAAATAAATGAAACTGCATGTTCTAGATACTTGCAACAAAAACACAGCAGCATTCATGAGGTAGATGGTTACAGTGTTGTTTAAAACCAAATATTATCTTTCAAGCAACATAAAGTCTGTCGGGAGGAAGGGAGGGAGGGAGGGAGGGAGAGAGGGAGGGAGGGAGGGAGAGAGGGAGGGAGGGAGGTGGTCATGGCTGTATTCTCAAAGTCAGGGTGTAAACAGCATGAGGTACGATTCACTCTAAAGTATTGATCTCTCCCCGTCAGGAACGGATGCTCCGTCATTGGCAGTGACCTACAATCAAATAAACTTGACTGCTAGGTGAAGGCTATGTTAAATGGGGTTTGCAGCTGGTGCACTGCTAAATGAACATGAGTGTGCACTGAAACACTCACACACAAACACACACAAACACAGATACAGACAACAACAAAAAATCACTAACAGCATTTAGCTTGATGGTGCTAACTGGATCAGCGACTTTGTCACTTCTAAATGTCCTTCAACTGTGGATTACCAAGTGAGTACACACAAAGCCTTACTCACACACACACTCACACACACACACACACACACGCACGCACGCACGCACGCAGGCACGCACGCATGCACACACACACACACACACACACACACACACACACACACACACACACACACATAAAGTCCTACACAAATAAACACACAATGACATAGCAATAGTAAAATGGTGAAATTGACAATTGTTCCAGTGTTAAAATACATTGTGCTACCCAACCTCGTCATATACTGTAAAAGTAATACCTTTGAATGGTGTGTTAAAGATGACCTTATGTCTCTTTATTCTGCAGCATACATATCTAGACATCAACTAGGACATATTGCTGATTATTTATGTGATAGTATTTTCCACTGTATTATTATGGTGTGGTAATCCTTTCCTCATCCTGTTTTAGTGTTTTGACTAGGGGTGCTTTGGTTCTTCTGGTCCAAACAAATGTTCCTCACCAGGCTCTCTGTATTCTTGGCCTAACAATACACGCTTTGTCTCAGCATTATGTCATCGTCCAGTCAGTCAATTTAGAAGGACCAAAGGTATTCTGCAGTATACAGTATAATCAGAACATGTGTGTGTGTGTGTGTGTGTGTGTGTGTGTGTGTGTGTGTGTGTGTGTGTGTGTGTGTTGCCTCAGGCCAAGTGGAGCGTTTGTATCTCTCAGCAGCTATTGTGACCAACAGGAGGAAGGAGGCTAACTTCACAGTGTGTTTGTTTGTGTTTATACATTTTGTGTCTGTTTTGTGAAGCAACTCCATTGGGAAATGAACTGTACATTTCCCTGGCGCTTGTTCCCAAAAGTAAACTTTACATGCAAATGTTTATCACACAAGGTTCCGTTCTCAAAGCCGAGATGATTACGTAGCATCCCAGCAACTTGAAGTACTTCAGTGTATTGTAGGCTACTGCCACTGTGGTCTTTATACAGTGACGTTTTTTTTGATCCATTATCACCTTGAGTTATGTCTGCAAGTAATAACATATGCAGATTTGTTCATATGAAAATTAGATGCTTTGGCAAACTAGTCAAATGAAGTGTAGCTTGACTTGACTCGATACTAACTATGTCTGAGCGTGCTGACAGGTAGTCCATACCTGAATGTCAGCTCTCGGCTGTCCCTGAAATACCAATCAGCTTCCCTGCTAAAGTCCTGACCTTAAAGTACTCGTGGCTACATGTTCCTAACATATATGTTTGCTTTCCACACAAAGCGCACATATAGTGACCGATAAACCCTAAACAATCTACTTGTGAACGTCGTTGCATTCAGGCATTTTGAGGTGTATGAGCGATGGTGTGTTATCAAACTGAGAGGCCTTTCAGTGCCTCAGAGTACAAGGTTTTCCCTTGACCACGTCTATTGTCATGACAGACTCTGTCCTCAGCACACATGTCTTTGCTCACACTGTAAAATTGACATCATCTCAACACAGATACACGCCACCACACACACACACACACACACACACACACACACACAGCTGCACACACACAGTGATACAGCACACAAACATGTGCTCAAACAAGGAGCAGAGAACTCCCTGGGTTGCACTTCTTAACGGTGGGTTAACTAAATTAATAAAAATTCACATAAGTCATCGATTTAAAAACGTGTCACAGAAACCACGTTGTCCAAGTTGCTTCAAAGCAGTGACACTGTACAATGAATGTCAATGACAGAGGGTAAAACAATGCCCTGCCTCTCTCGACCTTTCTGTTAAAAATATATCACAAAATGTATAACATCATTGTTTTCATGTTCTTTCCAAACCAATTTTTTATTTCTTTTTTTTGCAGTCAAATCACGCTGAATACATTGAGATGTACTCACCATGGCTAGAGGAGGAGGACATTAACGTGTCGTGCATAGTTGTCAGGGAAACCAGTGTGAATGGGCTTGGTGGTCTGGGATAGAGAGTGCACTGTGTACCGTTGACCATACACCATCTGCTCTATTCAGTGCTTACAGACAAGCACGGGAGGAAATCTTTTTTTAATTCAATTCAATGGTCCGAATGTTTCTCTTTTCTTTCTATATTGTCATCATAATTCTATTTGTTGTATACTCTCATACACTTACATAGATGTGTAATTACTTTGTTGTAAGGGTTGTGATTAGAGTACTTTTCTGAACTTAATAACTTAATATATATACAGTATATATATATATACTGTATATATGTGTGTGTGTGTGTGTGTGTGTGTGTGTGTGTGTGTGTGTGTGTGTGTGTGTGTGTCTGTGTGTGTGTGTGTCTTAGGTGCTGTCCTTCAGCACCACAACCCAATCTCACATAAGTTAGAAATTGATGTTTTGGAAAGAGAGTTTTAAAACTGTGTTGTGGACTATAACCAATAAACAACACACTCAGATACCTTTTATGTCTTCAAAATATTTCTTGATTTTGTGATTCTCATCTTTTTGTCAGACCTGATGTTGATTTACGATTTTCCAGGAGCAGTCAAAGAAACAATGTGCTCCAAGGCGCCCCTGTACCTGACTTTGTTTTTACCATTTATTTTTTAACACGAAACAATCCTTTACCAAATTACATTATTTGAAAAAAAAAATCATGTCATTGACGGTATAAGAAAAGCTCATGTGGAAGCAAAATAACTATCTTCTCCAAATATCTGTCCAGCTAATCCCCAGCACTGACGTTTGGACCCTCTTTCTATCTTCTCGCCTCCCATTGTTCCATGCAAGCAGCTGGTTCTCCAGAGTAATAAAATGAAGAGGGATTAATCCAATTTAGTTCAGTAATCTCTTGGTGAGCGTTAGCTTTTGTACTGTCACATTTAAATGCCATGATCAAGGGTCATTCTTTCATTCTGTTGCCAGTTTTGAATGAATTGACTTCAGGCCATGTCCCAGTTGTTGATTTCTGCTCAGGAGAAAACGGTTTGATTAGGAAATGTCACAAAACATTGTTGACTGCTCAGATATTTGTAAAACAAGTGACTTTTTTGCTGTTAATTTCAGGTTTATTGCCTGACAAGTTCCAAATGATCTAGCTCCCCCAAGTGGGAGAAAGAGTCACTGGTTTATGATTCATATGGGTTCCCACAATGTGCAGCATTCATCATTTTGACAGACCAGTGGGGTTTAAGAGCCACATTGTAGATGGCACTGTGCTTCAAAGTAAAGGTAGAAGATCTATCACATTGTTAGATCAAGTCTGTTTGGTGCAGAAAAGCCGCACCTGAAATGGCAAGGTATTTGTCATTGCCGTTCTTGTGACAAGAACATGTAGAAACCGTTTCAAAGCTTGCAGGTTGTATTGGATCAAGACCTACTATTTATTTACTCTAACTAAAGGAACAATTCTCACTTAGCCTTTGATACCCTTTGTAGTGCTAGTTTTTGAACCTGCGTAACATATTTACTTCTCTGAGAAAACCGCTTCGTAGGGATGTGTTGCTGTTTGCCACTAGGGGGCACTGTGAAACAGCACAGCTTTAATATTGCATGGTATTCCTAAAGGGAGTGTCATGAGTCCTGTGGACAGTACTCACCAATTGTTTCCCCATCAACCTAAATTAAATTCAAGGCAAACATTTTGGTGACTGTTTGGTAAGTTTCCCTCTCCATACTCCTCGCTCCAATTCCACTGATGCGCCGTCTTTTTGTTTTCCTAAACCAAAGGTTATGTTGTGTGGAATATGCAAATGTGACATGCATCGGCAAGTCCCTGGGTGCCGATCACTTATTAAAGGCATAGTTGGGAGGGTTTATGCAAATACAGCCAAATCAAAGGGAGCGTTCCCTTGGCTGGCTTCCTTCTTCTACAGAGCATGGATTTGAGCCGAAAATCTTCTCACTGATATTACTCCATTGTGCAGTGCAAGTACGCAACAGTATTTCAAATAACCCCAGAGCACACCTGGTTTCACATTTCATGTTGAACCCATGTTGCTCTGCCGGCTTTTGCTTTGCCTGCGTGTTGTTCCTGACACTTTTCTTGTCTGCAAAATGAGAAGTTTCATTTCCCGTTGAGTGGATTGACAGACCTGTTGGGGGTGCAAAGATGGATAATATCCGCTGTGGCCAAAGGCTGCTGTGAAGTAGGCTGACACAGACACTGATTAAGCCTCTTGAGATCTGAAGGGATTGTGGGTCTTAGCTGAGGGGAAAAAAAAGGGGAAAACAAAGAAAGATTTGAACAGGAAGCTCCAACAGGACTGTAAATTGGACTCCTAGAGATGTGAGGGTCTTTCGGGTGCACTGGCTGGGAAAGTTGATGCTAAACACTGTTCCAGAATCAGTTAGGTTTATCTAATCTGTGACCATTATAGAGTGCTGTGTCATGTATACATGTCTGTATCTCGGATTGGACATTGATGCAACAATGTTAAGTGATTCAGGACTGGCTGATATCACATCCATTCAAGAGAAACCCAACCTCCTGCATTTTCTTTTTGCTAAGAGCTACACCCTTATTTTCCATTCACCCTATTATTCCGATACATTATTCTGATAAACCAAAAATATGTAAACAGGCGGAGATGCTAATTTCAAATACAGCTTTGCACAGTCATTATAAACTGCATGACCAAGTGGGACCTCCTGACATAGGTATATGTTTGGAACATGCTAATGTTGAGGCGCCTGACTTTGTAAGTCACCTTTACCCTCTAGATCACCTTCAACTCTGCCAAATCAGAATATAAAGGTGAGTCCGCTCTCTTCTATATTTATATTGTGACAGCAAATTAGATGGAAAGAGCAGAGGCCAATGCCTCTCTCCAGACAAACATGCAAAATGTGCAGTTTTAATAAGTAATCTAAATATCACCCGGCGGTCTGTTTTTTCAACAATTACATTGGTCAAAAACACTGCATTTTAAAACAGTGAAAATAAGAAAGAAAAACATATTTTCCAAAATTCTTTTTAAATCTTCAATGCATCCTGGTTATTCTGTCAATATAGGAAATGGATGTGCAAAAGCACCATGAAATACATCTTTAAGACACAAAGACTGGGATACAATAAAATGATTTTTGATATGTAAGTTCTACTTTAGCACTAATTGCAGAGTTTGTATATTTTTTTGTGCCCTGTTCTGAAACTGAATGTTTTGCACTTCATTTGTCTGCGAGTGTTAAGTTCAAATGAATGCAGTTCGACAGTTGCGTTCTTCCATGCCCATGTCAGGTCCCCCAGTACTGTATGTCTGGACTGTAAATAAATCACTTGAGCCCTGTTCAGCATTTAACCCCAGCGTAAACCCCATCAGTGCGATTGAGGCAGCCGTAGAAGAGTCCCTAATCCAAACGGACAGAGAGGGAATTCATAAAGGCGGGCAGCTTCCTCACTGCAGTCCCACTGTGAACACGAGGAACTGAAGCTACCTAATACAGCTAATACAGAAAACCCCCCGAATTGCAAACTCTAATTGCACTGTTAATCAATTAGAGAGAGCGACCGTTATTTTTGTTTGGGGGGTGGGGGGGCAGAGTGTGTCGTCTGTACTGGATTCCAATAAGCCTGCTCTTCAAAGACTTGAATTAAAATATGAATATCAATAGAAGAAATGGCAGGACTTAATGTAGTGAGTTACAGTTACAATGATAAGGGGAAAACAACTGTGTACTTTACAGAAGGTTAGCGCATCCTCACAGTTGTGTGTTTTGAACTAAATATTAAGGTTCACTGCAGGTACGATGATGATGTGTGACCCCAGTGTGACCCTAGAGCCTATGCGGACTCATACAGTAGGTGGGTTGACTATTCGCTATGTTCCCCAGCTAAGTTAGTGGGTATGCAGTGTGTTGTACATCTGAAATGGACTCCCTTGATCTACCGCATAAAGTAGCATGGTATAGAATCCCCCTGTATGGTTTTGAGCCGTGGTAGATACAGTTACACAGAATCAGGCCAGCATTAATAGTGAGCGCAGCTCAATAATGGCTTGGTCTGGATGAAAGCAGCCCCCCATAAAACCATCAGAGGGCAATCGATGTGCTTTCATCCCCGGACGGAAATTGCACTCACTCGGCTCTGACTCCATGAAGGTCCCCCATAGAACGCCAAATCATTAACATCAAACTTGCAGGAAAGAAATCAAAATGTCAGCCTGTCCTGCTCTCTCTCGCAGAAAAAGCATATTGCATTCTATTATTCCATTGGGTTCAGTGCCATTCAGCAGATCCCCATATACAGTAGCCTTATTTCTGAGGACATGACTCGGTTGTATTGAATGTTGCTTATTTATCAAAAAAAGTAATATTATATTATACTAGTGACTTTTGATAATGTTAATATGTTTCAAAATTACACATAAGAATTAAAACTATAATGTTGAGTGATTTTTGTGTTTACTGATGGAATCAAGACTTGTAGGTTGTTGCAACACACACACAAAAGCATTAGATATTATAATGAAATAAATCACAATTCGAATCAAGTGTTCAATTGTTGAAATGCTCCTGTGAAGGATTCATTTTGAAGGTTTGAAAGAGACAAATGCCTTTGGTGGATTACCACCCCTGTCCGTACTGCAGTCCAAACTTCTGTACAACCCCTCTGTTATAAGAGGTTTAATCATCCTAAACTAAATTACATTTCTATTGAACTAAATCTTTTTGGTTGTCGCATAATTGTCATGCAGACAGCTGTTAATTTGTATAATTACACTAAAATGACAACCAATGTAATTATATGGTACCTAAAGCGCAAGTAGCAAACCATTACAGCCTTATGATTGACATATCATATTTTCACATTTTGATCTATGTTTAATCAAAGACTACTGACGAGCACTAACACTATGGAATTAGCCTTTTATTTGCTGAGAAGATTTTCCATATTGCATATCCTATTATCAAAGAAACATTTTGAAATGTTCATGTTATTTAGTTTGAACAGTTACCTTCAGATTGATCTGATCACCTTAGAGAGAGAGAGATCAACTTGGATCCTTTTTCAAATAGTCTGCTGTATAATTCACAATGCCCTATCTTCATTCTGCCAGCTTGCTGTTGCATCAAATGCCCTCCCATTTCGTGGGAGGAAACGCATGGCTGGCACCAATTCAATTTCTTCAGTCTGACTGTCCACTCAGTTGACATGACTGATGCAAAAGTTGTGTGACTTTCTCAACAAACTTGAATGTGGATCTCGTACAATTAGAGTTGGGCCCAGCTGCTAGAAGAGACGTGACTCATTTTTAGAACAGAGATTCTATTAGATTGAAATAATTGGATTTCTAAAAATGTAGTGTTAACAGTTGTGTTTTGCGTGGACATTAACGTTTTTTTCCATTCATTGTTAATAGGTGCAGAAATGTTAAACTGTGCTGTTAAGGTAAAACATTGTAATAACTGCTTGACTGTGAATTACTCTCTGTTTACAGATTAAGATTATTGTTATCATCATCATTATTATTATTATTCATAATAATAATAATAATGATGATGATAACAATAATCATAATCTGTAAACAGAGAGTAATTCACAGTCAAGCAGTTATTACAATCATCATAATATTATTATAAATAATAATAATAATAATAATAATAATAACAATAATAATAATAATAATAACAGTTTCTTTCATTGTAGTGGCTCAACATATTAAAGGGAACCTTGAAAGTTGAGGTACAAACAGTGGGTATTTATGCATAGCACCAGGGACTGGGCTGCTGTAGCTATTCAGTGGAATCTATGTTCCGTTTTTATTTATCAGGCTTTAGCATCCACCAATCCCTCAGAGGAACAGAATGGGAAGTGTAGTGGCTTGGCTGCTGCAGGTAGCTCAGCTCCAGTCCATAGGCCAGAAACGCACCTGGTCAGTGGAGTAAAAACCAGGGACGAGAGAGTCTGACAGAAACAGATCTAACAGCTTGATCTGTAACTACCGCTGACACATGACACAAATTGACTCGGGTGAAAGGGGGAGATCACCTCCTTTATATCCCCAGGACTCCCGATGCATTGATGTTGGACTGATGCCGAGGTCTTACATCCAAAGGGATTTGCACGCTGTAGCCATGTCTGTGGAAGACTCACTAGGCATGGTCCCATTAGTACATGGGAGAGAGACTAGCCCTAGTCCGCTTCTCACTGCCACGTCGGGAATGGAAAGAGTCACACTATCAGGGACTACAGGATAAGATTCCCCTGGCATTAGACTGCTGTCTGATGATTGAATACCCCAACACTATCTATTACCATCCCATAGTGGCTTTCCCACTGCCAAATGCTGGTCATATACTAGTGAATTCACCCGGAGGGATACACTTTACATGACATTAAACAGAAGCAATATGGGACTGGCACAGTGCATAATTTCTTTACTCCTCTCTCTCTCTCTCTCTCTCTCTCTCTCTCTCTCTCTCTCTCTCTCTAACTCCATTGAGTAGAGACCAGAGGAGTTTCACGCACGGCTAAAATCCCAATGCTAAGATTTCATAATCAGTCATCTTTATTGCAATGATTGGTGTGCATCTCAGAAGATTATTACTACGTTGTTTACTTGCATACTCAAATTGGTGGTCTTGGTGTTTGAAATTAAAATTGGACTTACTTACTGCTTGCATCTTTAAGGCACATCAGAGAACGATAGATCTGGCAGGCACTCAGGCCACAAAGTGTCCCTAATGTCTTGATAGATGGTAAATAAAGACCCTAATGTGTTCTAGTGCACCCGTCTGAATAGGACTTGTCAAAGAAAACATAATTTCCCTCTTCCCATGAAGCCTTGTGTATGGTAATGACAAGGCTTGTTTGTTTTGTGTTCAAGGGACTGCTTTGAAAGGGAAATAATAGTGATATTTTCTTGTCAGATATAATGACTTTCCATTAAGCTATCACAAAAGTCTCCAAGGCACTGGTGCATGTCAATCAGCTTTGAGACGGATGCATATATATTTCATATACGTTTTTCCAGCCTTTCAACATTAGTAGATATTGTTTATGCTCAAACACTTTATGTCAATGATACCAACAAAGCATTGGAGATATGAAAAGGTGTCGAATCCACCCCTTCAACCTAGACAAATACTATGCGTCTTAAAATCAATTAGACTTCTTAGCCTCCAAATATATATATATATATATACATATATAAAATAAATTATATATATATATATATATATATATATATATAATTTATTTTTTCAATGTTTAATATTCAGATATGTGAAATACACCACACTGGCTTGTTGAGTAGTGCATATGTAACACAACATATTTCACAGAACACCTAGGAAGTAGTCTCCTGTCTTATCCCAAACTAAAAGCAGTATACATAGATGCTTGCCAAATCCCGAAGTCAAAACATTACGCCGTACTGGCAAGTATTGATTGAGCCATCTATTGTAGTTACTCCTGCAACTAACAACTGGCGTACAGTTGATAATTGGTTGGTGCTGGGCACTTAAAAAGAAAAGGATGCATTTCTTGAATGCCATATGTTACCTAGACTCGAAGAGGAGAATGTTACGTATCTCAGAGTCAAAGAAGATGGGGTTTGAGGACTAGATATGTGAAAAGTCTCATGTTATGCGAGTACCCATTCCCTTGACATTTGAACTGGTAAGCATTCGATTTAATTCTATGCCAAATTTACAGTAGATAACATTTCTAGATTTCTTGAAAAGGAATCTCAGCTTTGTCGTAGTGCACACACGTTATTAAAAACAGAAGAACACATCTGCATTGAGAAGGGCACACTTGTGCGCGCGCACGCACACACACACACACACACACACACACACACACACACACACACACACACACACACACACACACACACACACACACACACTCACTCACTGTGGAGTAATGGAAATCAAGTAGTCTCACTGAACCGGCCTTGTGTGGGCTCAGTGACAGAGTTATTAAACATTAAGGAAGAGATATAATGCCATTTTACCATTGTGAGTTACCCAACCTCTTTGTGCTATCATTTCATCTTTGGCCCTGAACTCAAACACATTGCTGAGGAAGAAGATAAAAAGGATGATGAGTATTAATTATGTATATATAAGGAACTTGAATTCTTCTTCTTCCAAGTTTGGAAAGTTAGACGGTTTGAAAACCCTTCACTGTTATTTGGTATGTAATTGACAAGCTACTGAGTGTGAGCAGCCTTTGATGTTATTTGAAATCTTCAGCTTTTTACAATTGTAAATCATGATACTTGCTTCAGGTGACCTTGAGGTGAGGAAGGAATACAGTATTGAGACAGTATCATCCTGTTGCTCATGCTCATTTCTCTCTCACTCTCTCAGTGGAAATTTGCCTTGATGCCTTTGTGACAAAGGAGGAGAGTATTCCTTGGAGCTCTCAATAGTTGTGCAATGCATGGTGAACCAGTTTGCCTGGTACGACCCTGTGTGACACCAGACACAATGTTTACTTTAATAGAAAGTTCCAGACATGCTCAGCGGCTTGGCCCCTCCTCCTGACTGTATACTAAGAAGCAGGGCTGATTGCTGTTGCACTAAAGCTCTTCTGGTCAGTGCCAGCATGCAAAATATTTAAAAAAAGGACCATATTTGCAAAGAAGTCCATATCAATAATGTATGAAGCATGATCCACATGGACTATTGTCCAAATGTGTAACCAAACACGCTGATGTATTCATAGCTTTATTTTCACATCAGTTTCAGACACATCAGTTTCATTTTCACCATGATATTGCTGTCTGCAGACTAGATGGAATTTCTTCAATATCTAGCCAACCCCTCACGGTTTTTCAGCGTTATGATCCTACTATGTTTAGGGCAAGGGTCAATGTGTTTCATATTAGATTACTGGTTAGTTTCAGATAGTCTATTTTTGTAGACGATCCTCTGTTAAACATATATAGTGTGTAGAGATACTTAATTGGTTGCAGGGCAAACCTCCTAACCTGTTGTCAGACGTGTATTTACATGCTGACAGCCGACAAACGAATACAGAAGGTGAAGGTCGCGTGATGAGCTCAGGTTTCATCCACTGCTCGTCAAAATGCAATTACACAGCAGCATCCATACTTTAGGCAGCGCAGGTAAAGGTTCACCCTCCATAACTCCCCTACTGTACATCACCAGAAAAACACTAAGGGGTAGGGGTTAATTAGCATTCCAACAGAATAGATTTAGCATCTGATCAAAAGACTGGAACGTATGCCATTGCCTTGTCTTGAAAAACATTTTTATACCGGATACTGAATTATTTTTGAATAAATGAATGTGTTGCATTCTGATACCTGTGGCTCCTTCTACCATGCTCTTAGATTGTTTTATTGAGTGTGCATACTTTCATTGGCAACTTAAAAAACTCATTTCAAATTGAATTAGACTCTTCATCTTATTATTCTCCTCAGAAAAGTTTATAATTGCGCTATTTAGAGTAGGCATGGCAATTTGGACTAACACTCAGTGCCTTTTAATCATCCATGCAACTTGGGCTGTACAATTAAGAACCATTTCATCGAAAAGTGAGTAGATTGGCCCTTTAAACCTTGCGAGCAATTATTTGTGTAAGCATAAAACCGCAGTGCATGAAAACACATGCCCAGCTGGTAATTTAGGGCTGCAAGGGGAGGTCCTCCTGAGCAGGGCCCCGTTTGATGAAGGTGCTATCATCCTCAATGAGTAAAATAATTATCACAACAACACATTCATAAGCCCTCTATTAGATTAAGGCCCATTTTAATATACTCTCAGCAAGGAGGGGTGTGGTAGCTTAATGTAATTGGTTACAGGACGACATGCAGGGATGCTTCAAGAAAAATGAACGATATATTGGACCTTTCCTCTTCTCGTTGTACTTTTTTTTTTTGCTGGGCAGAAGCTTTATTTGACCGTTTTAATCTCTTCTGTCTTGTGATCCTGCAGTGTTTCATATAAATGGTTTTGTGCATCCCGTTTATTTTTCCCATCCATAATACATGGGGTATCTAAATCCTGCCGGTGCGTGCAGGGGGGAGAGAGAGTGAGCCGGCTCGCTAGTGCTGTGAGGCATGAAGGCTGTGAACAAAGTGTTGGGAAGAGCCAGGAAGAGACAGAGAGGAAGCCACTCAGCGTTCCACTGTTATTTTGATGGCTGACTGTTTTTTCGTTGTTGTTTTCTTTCACTCATCGGCTCTCATATATGTGCAACACTGTATGAATATTTCAGCTACTTTACCCTGAGCTAGACAATATCAGTGCAGCAGCAGTGCTGTTTCAGACAGATAAAAAGCAGGTCATGCACCCAAGTATTTTCGTTCTGAATTTCTTAACAGGAAACACAGGGGGATATTTAAATTTGTTCTTGAAATTTTAAATTTTTGTCTCATGACGTTTGTGTGGCAGAGTTAGGTGTTAACAAGCTGTTGCTACATACCATAGGTTGTTTTAGCATGCTGTACAGCTGGAACAGGAAAACAGGTGTCCATTTTTAGATTTAAATGAACCCTCTAATTGATGTGAAAACCATCAGTTGCAATTTGAGCTCTAAAGTATCAAATCTGCCGATGTTTCCTCACTGATTCAAATGAATTAGATTACTCTGGATGAAGTAAAAAAACAAAACATGGAGCCAAATCAAAATGCAGCACGGTTGTTGCGTTTTAAGTCTACACAATACACTACGATTTGCTTTCATATGTCTCCATCTGATCCTGGAATTGTCCAAAGGCACTTCTTGAATTGAAAGAGCAATCAAAAGAAAAAGACAGTCAGCGATGCTGGCAGATCAAAGAGCATCACTTGCGTTTCTGGGTGAAACTGAACATTCCGAGGCCATGGTTTATGATATCAAGTCCATGGAACTGAGCAATTATTTCTGTCTCACCTCGTTCAAAAAGAGATGCTCTTCACCCATCCCAGCATCACAAACCTCATCCAGGCCGCCTGCCTGTCAACATGGGAGAGAGAGAGAGAGGGGGGGGGGGGTGAATATGATTCTGAAGGTCTAAAAACTTTAATAGAAGTGGTGTGGAGGAAGGACGGATTCCTGTGCTCTCAGCGGAGACCTGTCAAGGCAGTCCTCGGCAGCTGTTCTGGGAACAGCTAGGAGTCGCTGAAAATGTGTCACACACACCTCCTCGTCTCTGTGCAAGCCCAGTCAGGAGCCCGAGTAACTGTGTCACATTTCCATCTGGTTGTGGTACAGTATAAGCCACCCAGCAGGGAGGGAGACTGGAGGGGAGAGAGGAATCTAGTGCAGGAAAATGGTTCTGTAATTTTCTCTCAGAGGAAAGGTTTCAGAATCCCTTTCTTATAGGGAGGGAACAGCAGGCATCAGATGCTACCTTTACAGCCAAGTGCTGCCTCATCTATCCACTCTGATCAAATCACATTACATCTCTCATTTGCGTGTGATGAGAGCCTGACGGATTCAAAGGTGTGAACGGAGCTTTTCTTTGCTGGTGCTATTGTGCTGTCGGCCGGGACGCGCCGGTCTGTACGGGTGAAAGGCTGGTTTGTTTCCCTCTCAACGCGGGGAAATAAGGCACTCCTGTCCTCAGGGTTCAAAGTGTGTAGTTGCGGGATCCTCGGAGTGAAGCTGGTGTCATCTCCGATAAGTCTCAGCCTGTGGTTGAACACGAGGCAGTTTAATCTGTGGTAATTACCACTGCCCACCAGACTCTGAGGACGTGTTCGCCTCCTCGTCCTGAAAGCTAAAGCTCCGTGCTATAAATTATTCCAAGTTCCAATATAACTACTGTGGTAATGTTGCCGCTTTGGGGAGAACTGGTTTCTGGTGAAATTCTCAATTAAAACAGCTTTCCTCATTTATTTGTAATTTTTCTTCACTTACGATTTAGAAGTCTTTTAGACACTGCATGTTGTTAAAGTCACATTCTTTAATTTAGCTTTCAAATCTAACACACGTTTGCTTTTGATCATCTGCATGCCCTCATTTAGACTGATTTTACAATAAATGGTATAAATATATTGTTTTGTAACAACTGAACAATTTTGACAGCTATGCTATATGTAATGTGTACATTTATTAATATCCCCTTCAATAATAGCAACATGGACAGTATTACGCATTGTACAAGGTCTTGGTATTTCTTGTTCTTGCTCTACTTATCTATATTTGTAATAATTCAGACTATCAACCCCACCTGCTTTTCTCTTGTGTCTGTTCTATCCAACCTTGACCCGGACAACAGCTGACTAGACGTCAGTTTATACATTACTAATATACCTGGAGTGTCCTTTGTCTTCAGTCAAGATACTGTGGGTCAGCCATCAGCTGGACCGTATACTGTTGAGTCCTGCCTTATTCAAGCTGGCCTGAGTATAATCTTACTGGTGCCTTACAGAGAGGTGGCAGAGAGTGTTCTATCATACTTATTATTGCCCTCACTATTGGCTGGATTAAATTACTCAGACACTTTCAAAGTAAAACACGAGAGAACATTTCAAAGAAAGGTCAACCTCCTTAAATTGTTGTAGTATTCATGGAAGCTAAAGAGATTACGTTTATATTTTTAACATTTATACAAGTAAAGTTATAACCCCTACGTCTCGAATAAGCCTCACCTCGTACATATGCCACTTTTGTTATCATACAGTAATGGTTACTTTTTGAGGGAATGATACTACATATTGATTACTATGTAGTTTACAGTTTGCATATTAATTTAATAATGTGGAGTGCAAGGGCACTGTATATTTAGTAGAGCCGTCCAGGATTGACGGAAAGCTATTTTTCATCTCTTGTCATGCTGGGCACTATTCTGAATGTAAAGCTGCTTTCTGAGCCATTTCCTTTTGGCTGGCCTAAGAAATAAGCCTGTTTTGAAGGTGTGTAAGATCTAAATAAAATAGAGGCAGAAACATAGGGCTAGAGAGAAAGGGAGAAGTGAAATAGAGGAGAACAATTTCTTGTCCATACCTTAGAAGCGAAGGAGCAAGGAGAACGTATCACCTTTGGCCCAGTTCTAAAGTACCCATTTAAGAAATCTTGGAAAAGTTGCCGGAGGTTTAAAAAGTATTGATTTTTCTTTCAGTTTGTGTGGAGAGCCCAAGGAAACCACGTAAGGAACTGAATTACTGTATGGGCTGATATACAGCAGCCAACGGCAGAGAAAATCCCAAACTACAGTTGATGACATGTCTTTACCATCAGATCATAGAGAGGGGATGACCGTGCTAAGTAATGCAACCCCAACGTGTTTATGACGCTACAGTTGAGATTCACCAGTTCATCCAGAATGTGTTGGCGAACATGTCTCACTTAATAACCCGAGGTTTCGTTATCTATTGATCCAGCGGAAGGAGCTGGAGAGGTACAAGTTTCAGATGGGGTTTGGGTCAGGGAACCACCTCTAAGAACTTTAGTTTAAAACAAATTACAAACAACTACTGCAAGACATTTCTTTGTCACATTGGTCTTTCTTCTGCCTGTGACTTTCCATGGATGGTTCTCTTCATGACTAAGAAGCAGTACGGAAAGCTAAGATACATATCGTGCTTTATTTGGCATTGAAGTGGGTTGATTAGGTTTCCATTGATTGTTGATGGTGCTGGCCTTCCAGTGACACTAAAGATATGTTATCCTGCGTTGAGACGGTATCAATTGACACATTTGGCCTGCTTGTCATACATTTCTATGTTGTTTGTTGTTAATTTATGAAATATCAGAAATCCGTTTTGCCCGGAAGATTTTTTTTTTTTAGGCAGCATGCAGATGCTGAATAATTTGGTGTGAATTATGTTTTTTCCCAATATGTAATCTAGTGAAACTACAACTACCTACGTATACCTGTAATTGCAAGAATGCACTACACACTTCTGTTGATAGGCAAATTGAATTTGTCGTGGATTATTAATAATAATAATAATAATAATAATAATAATAATAATAATAAAAATAATAATACATTTAAAATGTTTTCTTTTATATGGGATTTGTTCACCTTGCATTAACAGAAGATCATTCTTGTGTGCTAAACCAAAACGTTGCTCGACGATACTCTCAGGAGCCATTTTTCAAGCCACTATTTTGCAAGAATGGAAACGTGTGTTATTCAAACAGGGGTGTCTGTCCCCTGAGGGTAAGAGCAAAACTAAGAATCATGTATGGTGATCATGTACTATTATGGTATACACAGTCTAGACTGAGGTTTTGCAAAGGAAATCCTTGTGCAAGCGGTGCCATGCCTATTTCCTCTGGATGGGTTCTAAACTACTCCACCCTCCGTGCTTTTCAAAAAACGTAAGAGGTGGAAAAAGTGTTTTGCCGCCTGCAATAAAAGAACGTTTTTCTCCTTCTTCTTTTAATGGCATGGATATGGAGGAGAGGGGAGTGCACCTTGGTGTTCATCTGTGGCACAGGAGTGTGAGCTGTCTGGGGGATGGCCATTACGGCTTCTGTTACTACCCGTACGTTGGCTCCGTCGGGATCACTGAAGTGTTGGAACTAACAAGCTTGGGATTCAGACAGCAGATGCACAAATGGGATTTTGTCCTGAGAGTCTCTGGATGGGCTACTTGGACAGTGGATGAGGTGACTGGGGGTGGGGAATAGCTGTCTGCAGGGTTTGAATTGACTAAATTATGTCCTCTGTAAAAATAGGAGGATTAAATCGAATAATCTAGTTAATGATCTACTTAGGGGAGTGGAGCGAAACTCATTCATGATAATCCTACCCTCTTTGTCCATCGTTGGCTCTCAGATACACACAAACTGTCCTCCAGCTCAGAAACGGAGGCACGCAATCTCCTTCCACTGCACGCAATATTGTTTTCATTTAAAATTAAGAATGCCAGAGCAACAGAAAACATACGGATGTACACAGACTGGAACGCAAACAATCACACACACACACACACACACACACACACACACACACACACACACACACACACACACACACGTACGCACACACACGCGCGCACACACACGCTCTCCCATCAATCCACAGTGATGACTCAAGATCCAAATTAAAAGAGGTATTAGTGATTGAAGAAGATGTCCCGTCCCTCTCCATCATGTCTTTGTCAGTTTAGGAGCTCCCCACTCCGCAGCATAATGGGTAAACAGAGTGTGATCAGCCCAATTACCCTCTCATAGCAGAGGCGTTCTGCTGGGATTGGCCCACGGAGAGTGCCTGCCGTCTGTGTGGGATAGAGATCTGCAACAGTAGCACCTGCTGCCCAAAACCTCCAGTTGCATGAATCTCAATTTGTTTGTACAGCCGTGCAGAAAGCAGCAACCATGACGTGAGCCAGCAAAGGGTGGTGGCCACTCGGCTGTCCCTTCTGATTGCTGTTTTCAGAGCACTATCTGAGGAGAAACACCAGACCTGCGCAGCAGTATATTCCAGCGATGGAGGCATTGATTTGCCGTCAATGTTCTTTGTTGTTTGTACTTGTTCATCACCTTGTGTACTGTGCTCAGTTGTGTTTATTGTACAGGAGACTTTAGTGTTAAAATGTAAAAAATCCCCTCAAATTATTTAAATTAATTTAATAAAAAATTTTTTTTATCTTATCTAAATGTTTACATTTAAATGTTTACTACTCCTTAAATAACTAGAGGATTAGAGCTGACGTCAGACATTTGTTGCTAACATTGATAACACGGAATAATTGCTGTCGCTATCTTCATCCATAAATCATCTGCCCTCACTTTTGATGGATGTAATTGGCTAAGTCCTTTGTCTTCTTCCTGTGGTACAAAGCAGTGCTAATCGCCCTGAAGAAAATGGAAATCATTTTGCTCTGTGGTCTCGCTTAGGTCTGGTCTGGAAGCTGACATGTATACATTTAGTTCATTATAAGCAACCACGATAACATATTTTACTGAGACAGCCTCCCCACTTTGTTCTCTATTCATTCCTCAAATCAACCCTGCCATCTACTGAACGATTGAGATACAATTATCACCCAATGATGAATGAGGTCCTGACAAAGGAAAGTTATATTTGCCTCTGGATTTGCCATGCTACTCTAATTGAACCTAAAACCTTTCAACTAGCATATCATTAAAACCAAAGTTTTATACTTCAAAACTCACACACAAGTAAACACTGAGATTAGAAACTGTATTATGCATTAGGTTCCAGGAACATGACAAGACCTTCACTGAAATATGAATGTGGTTCTTAGTGATTGTGTATATGATACACTTGTGATTATTTGTCAGTGCTGGAAAACTGAAAGACATGACATTTTGTATTTTGTTTGGAGTTTATAATAGTGACCTATTTTTTGGGACTTCATTGTTTTCTCTCCATCTCTCTCCCTCTTTTTCACTCTCTCTCTCTCTCTCTCTCTCTCTCTCACACACACACCGTGCATTTCTTTCTCTTTCTGTTTGGACAAACATAAGATATCAAGTACATCAGATGGATGCTTTATTGATTGTAATATTTTTGCGGCCATAGCATGAAATAATTTTCAATACTTTGTACTGTAAAGACAATATTCAGTGAGAACTATTGCATATTACGGCCTACCCTGATCTAACTCAGAAATATGTGTGTAAGGCACTGGCTCAAATACGACATTTAATTTTTAGTTTTAGCTTGTATATTGTATGTATCATACTTTTTTTTTATATATTTGGGCAGAACTGCAACTGCTACAGGACAACAAGAACAAACCTGCTGAATGTTTTAGGTTGTGTCCGAATCCAAGTCCTATTGAACGCCCGCCTTCACCGCAGTCACTCTATGCCAGGCGTGCTTGTCTGATGCACAGCGCCTCCCCAACTGGATCTTCACTTTCACAAATTCCATGACTTGAACAGTTCAGCTGCGAAAGAGACTCCTGCGCACATCATCAATACCTAGATTTTTTTTTTAATTCACTGGATCTAATGGCTTATCTTCTGTTGTATCCCTTTTTTTTCTTAAAATAATCGCACCAGGTTTTTTGACAACAATGGTCGGCTTAGGTGCAGTTTGGTACTTTTCTGTCGTGGCTTTTGTTATGAACTCTATTCTTCCTAAATACATGGCACACGCGGAAATAAGTTTGGCGGCAAGTGTCCCAAAAAAGAGTATCTGGGGTTACCGAATGGATGTAATGCCATGGGCACACTCGACGTTAAAACTGACTAGAGTCAATGTCCCAAACAAAATCGATTTTTTAAAAGATTCTTTCAGAGATAGTGCTGATCCTAACGGTGGAAGTATAATTACTGGAAGAGAAGAAGAAGGCGGAATAGCCCTGACGAAAGCCAAAGGAGTTGATGGTTCCAAAAATCTCCAAGTGGCCAGTGAAAAGTATGACTATGATATTGAAGTTAAATGCCAGACTATTTCAATAAAAAGGACAGAGGACCGAACGCGTGACACAACTAAGAGAACAAAGCGCAATGTGGGCACAACCTTCGCAGAAAAGACAGCAAGGAGTACAATACATTCAAGTGACAGGTTTTTAGAGTCCTCGCAAGGCGCTTTCAGCTCGAAAACCGAATACCGGCGCAGCGGGGAAGATGCCAAAGGGTCTGGCCCGAGACTAAGTGAGCCACCTCTGGTCAGTTCGACTTTTGCTCTGTCCGGAGACTCTGCGCACAACCAGGCCATGGTGCACTGGTCAGGACACAACAGTAGCGTAAGTTATAGCTCTACAAAAATACAGGCTTCAAAATTGTACTCATGCAAACATAGTGTTTGTGATGCCTTTTCACTCATATATTTGTACTACCTGTAAGTTATCCATGCAACAATCTGTGGCGCATCATTACGCACTGGGCTCCCCTTCGCGCAAAATAAATTTGGGTTTGTTTGTCTATTTCTGACTTGAAAATTATGTTTAAACTCATAAAATAAGACATCACTAATTGTGTTATGACATTTTTGCTTTAGTTATGGCTTGGGGAAAGCGTGTTTTATGCAGGAGCCGTGTCTGCGCATTGCGTTAGCCTGTTGGAGTGCACGTGTGATCAGTGGCTGGTTGACGGTTATTTATTGTGCCCCTAAAACAACCAGTTTTTCACATATTAAACTTAAATTTGGTTTCGTTTTGTATCCACCGCCAATTGCAAGTAAATTATTTAGGCTGTGATGTATGTAGGTCCTCCTGAATGTTCTTTTAAAATGTAATCAAAACACATTAATTATGAATACAATCATCAGAATTCAGTAACACAGTTAGGTGCTAAAAATACAACCAAATGGGACATGGCTCTCTTTCTTTACTGTAGTATTACAGTGATGAGGCCGAGCCTGACCTTTTGGAGAGTCCGATATCTCTTAGTCCCTGACATTTGGCCCACTGTCAGTTGACTTAGCTTTAATTGGCAGTGTGATGACGGGTACATAGCACAGTGGCTTGTTGTGCTTTCAAAAGTCATGCTCTTGATCTACTTGAAAACCATTTGCTTTTACGTGTACTGCATAGCGTGTGCTCTCGCTCTTGAAAACATCATGTTATAACGGGATTCTTTCCTGTCAAGCCTTTAGGGGAGTATGCGCTCTCCAGCAGGACTCATATTCATAGGTGCTGGTACAAACTGCCACAGTGCCTGTACGATCCACAGCAGCAGAAAGAAATGGACTTTGCAAATCTTACCATGATACGATACGCTTTTAAATTGTTTGGTGACGGACTTCACACATGATTTCTCTTTGAGAGTTATTATATGGCACATCACTTGTATGGTGTAAAAGAAAATCGATAAAATAGACATAAGCAGGCCTCAGTATAGTAATAATTCAAAGGAATCCCACTTTTACACCCCAAATGACATGCAGATGTGACTCTACCATGAATCATTTGTGCTCCGGGACCTTAATGCATCGTACCCACACAGGCTCTCAATACTTCATCTGCACTCAGATTCTGGTTTGGGCTCACAAAGTGCGTTTTAAGTACAAAGTAAATGTCTCCCTGCTGTTGATGAGCCACACATGCTAACACACTTCGTCACTCTCTGACTCTCTCTCCGTCTATCTCTCTCGCTCTCTCTCTCTCTCTCTCTCTCTCTCTCTCTCTCTCTCTCTCTCTCTCTCTCTCTCTCTCTCTCTCACACACACACACACACACACACAAACACTCCTACACACACACATGCTCTGTCTCACACACACACACACACACACACACACACACACACACACACACACACACACACACACACACACACACACACACACACACACACACACACACACACACACACACACACACACACACACACACACACACACACACACACACACACACACACACACACACACACACACAACAGCACACACAAATATACACACATTTCAGTTGTGGACTTAATCAAAGTGATAAAGCATCCAAAGAATCATATTTGGCAGGTTTGCATGTGATTAATTAGTTTAACAACTGTCACAGCATGGTAATGCCGACAGATACTACACCCCTGATTGGGTTAGGAAAATAAATATATGCATGTTTTTGTTGGAGCCGTCTTAAGTTTCCGCACCTTCTTCTTGATGCCCTTCTTTTAAGGTTATTTAACCTGACTGGAAATATCATGATGAACTAAATATTATTTCGACAGCATGAATGTTAAAAATCTGTTTTGCCTCTCATAAGTGTGATTAGCCTGTTACTAGAACCAATGTTTACTAAGCATATGCTGTGGACTTACTTGCATTCTTGTTGGGGGGTCAATTTTTCAGCTTTGTTTACTTTGGAGCCTACATTTTTCTGACAGCCAACAAAACAGAACACAGATCGGTAAACTCAGGGATCATATGAACATGTCTTCTATACC
>JAPMUY010005945.1:320000-430639 GCA_026901105.3 Galaxias olidus
ACTCTAAATATTCCCAAAGGAAGCAGTTTATAATGCCGTTGGAGTGACAATAATGCGTTTGCACACAATTTCACACTGCCCTCTTCGGCTGGGGAGACTTTTATAGCCTACATTTGTATTCCCAGAAACACTTTGCGTGTCTATCGTCTGTGAACACTCGTGGAAAAAAGTGCCCAAAAGCATTTGAAACTGCACGTCGAAGTCTCCCAATGACTATCATAAATGACCAAATACACCCCAAATGCACTTTTCATTACAGGAGAATAGTTCACAACTCAGTTTTTTTGTGCTCCATTGGTTTTATGGAGAGAGTGAAAGAAACAGGAGACAGAAAGATAGAGAAAGATGAATGAGAGAGAGTTTTGTCAGTACTTCATTTCATCCTCGCTGAGCGATTTCCTCCTGTTCCACTGACATGTAGGTATCCTTCCAGATGAGCTAGCGACATGACTCTCGACGGTTTGCATGACTTTTCAGATCATCCCCACCTGCAGACTGGCGCCTCTTGACAACATAAGCATCACTTGTCATTGGGCTGTCACACGTCAGGACATTTTTGGGTGCGCTAATGCACCAATCGTACTGTAAATCCCCGTCGGGCCGCGGAGAGCTAATGCAGACTGAAGAAGCACTTGAATGGAATTAGGTTTGTAATGGAGAAGCACTCGTGCATTTCATTAATGCAGCTTGTTGTTGTTGTTGTTTAGGTTATCCTGATCTTGACCAAGCTTTACGACTTCAACCTGGGAGCAGTCACTGAGAGCTCTCTCTGGAGGTAAGGTCCCTCAGTGGAGTTCTTGTGCGGCAGAAAACCCTTTTTTTCCCGTTCTTTTATAAGCCTTGGAGAATGCCCACCGTCATGCTAGCAAATTACATTGTATTCTCCATTTGAATGGATAGAGCAAGTTAGAGCAACAATTCTGGAAATATATAAAAATGCAATAGCTCAGCTTAAAATACAGCCAGGCAATAATATATTCATGGAGAATGCAGTGTTTTGTAAGTATGATTTATAACATTCTCCCTTCGCATCATTTAACCTACCAAGTAAGACCGGGAGGTGTGAAACAATATTCAATAAGATTCTGCACAAGAGTCCCAAATGTTGAACGTGAACATCACACTCATCTCAGCTAAGTCAAGGTGGAGAGGACTTGCTAGAGGGGACACAATTGTTTACTGGGTTCCAGCTCACCTCAGGTCATCACACCTGCACCACAAAGATACAATTTAGTTAATTAAGTGAACCCGTGGTCTCTGATATCTGCTGCAGAGGTCTTTGGGGTTAATGTTGTTGTACCATGTCCTGGTAACTCTCCGAGCAAGTTTGTGATTGAATAGCACCCTTAACCTTTTGTTTTAGAATCAATTGACATGCAATTGCTAAAGCTGTAGCAATACCCTTCGCTGTATAGGGCGATATGTTACATTGTTGTGTCAGATCATAAATAAGAATGGAATTCATTAAGGATTATACCCCTGAGCCTGATGCAGTCTCTGATAGTTTTTTTCCCGCACCTATTCCCAAGCTTGCAGGAAACTCATTTCATTTTTGAAATACACCTGACAAAGAGACCATCAGTTTGCCAAGAATACAGTGGAGTCTCAAATTAATTTCTGTTTCACTAGAGGCGCTGCTAAGATTTACACCCGAGTTGACACGTTTTGAAATCCCCATATTGTCTTCTGGAGGTATTCCATCATCAAGGTGTCTGGTTAACAATGGCACCACAAGTAAATTAGAGTGTACCTCGGGGGTTGCGTGAAAGTGCTCTTAGTGGGATATTAAAAAAGGCAGCATTTGAATATTATGAAAATAAGCAGAGTAAATGGTCTTTATGATAACACAATAAATTATTTATGAACACAGCTTGTAGCCAATCTTGATGGCAAAAAAATAAATATAAAGATTGTTCGGTGACTCCTAGAAAATATTTAATAAGGAAACCAGAGTGATGACAGCCTAGGCCTTCCGTGGTAAAACAGCTTTACCATGTAATAACTTCATTTAGAAATCTGTCTCCACAGTCACAGTTGGCAGGATGTCAGCTGAAAGAAATGCTTAGGCACAAAAACAAATGTATTTAGGAGTCAGCCTTTGAAAACAATGTCAACAGCAAATGGAATGATTCAGGTTAATGCACAAGCAGTGATAGCAGACACTGGGTATCTATCCAATTATGCATTGAAATTACATTTGGAGGCACTCAGGTAGAACTGAGAGAGACGATTGGTTGTTTCTGGTGAGGACTAATGTAAGCATGAAGAATGGAGAGGCAAACACATTTACCCTTGTCATGCAACGTTGAAAGTGGTAGGGGACAGACAACATGGGTTAGGCAAGTGTCTTTTCATGTTTTTCGTTTGTTGTTTTTAAGGGGATAATTCAGCACAAAGTAGACATGAATGCTTTGTGTTATCTCCACTGTCAGTAAATGGGCACCAGGGCCCATTCATTTTTAACAAGAGATGATATAAATTCAAAATACACTTGTACACTTGTGTATCATACACAAACTGTACTCTAGCTTTAAAAATGTCCCGTTTCAACCTCTACTTTTTAAACCCCTGCTATACATTTGCCAAAGTAGGAATGGTACACATTGTTAAAATGTGGATAAACAAATAATGTACACAAACTCTTTTCTCCTTCCTCCCAGATCGGTTGATTATGGAAGCACGTATACAAAGCTCAATGATAAAGTGGGTTCAAGGACAGTGCTCAGCTACCTTTATGTCTGCCCAACCAACAAAAGAAAGGTTTGTTTCTCTACTTCTTTCAGTATGTTGATTTGTCAGGCTGTTTCTTTGTATGTCTACCTGTTTGTCTGTTGACGTGACACACACATTTAAATGCATGGCATGGAATCCTTCTAGGTTTTTCTAACTTTTCCTGATGAGACAAAATGACAGCCGGCAACCAAACATCAAATCAAAATTCAACATCCAATCAGATGTGTCGTTCTCCGTCTGTCCTCTCTCTCTATCTTTCTCGCTCTCTGTCTCTCTTCCATTGTGTGTCTCTCTGTCTCTTTGGTTCGGGCTCTCTCTCTAATATCTATCCTCTCTCCCTGTGTACTTTAGATAATGATGCTTAGTGACCCAGAGATAGAGAGCAGTGTACTCATCAGTTCGGATGAAGGAGCTAGCTTTGAGAAGTATCCCATTAACTTCTACATTCAAAGCCTGCTGTTCCACCCAGCTCAGGAAAACTGGATACTGGCCTATAGTCATGACAGCAAGGTAGTATCCGCTTCTATTCTATTATTTCTAGTTAAAAGAGAATTCTGAGAAAATAGTTAACTTGTTGTTTTTTTTACGTTTATATAATAAAATGTATTACAAATATAAAAAAAAATCATCATTCAAATTAGATTTTTTTTTTTTTTTAACTGTCCTTTTCATTGTGTTTTATTTTTGCAGTTATACAGCTCAATGGATTTTGGGAGGAAATGGCAGCTTGTCCATGACAATGTAATGCCTGGCCGATTCTACTGGTATGAATCACAGATCCTAAAATTTCCAAAACACACTAAGATACAGTATGTCCATTTAAGTGGGGGATTCATTTATGTTTTTAGATTTTTTTTTTTGTATGAAGTTCATGACCTCCACAACAACTGTTAGACGGATTAAAGATAGCTTGTGAAAATAATTCTCAGGAAGGCACTCCGTCTCCCTGCCATTTGGCGCATCATTTCACCCATCTCACGTAATCATAAATATAGCGTAGCGCTTTCTAAAGAACAAATACGACATGCTGTTTTTGTTGTCGCTGTCAGTCTGTAATCTCAAGTGCATGGGCAAAAGGCAGTGAATATTGATGCGACGCTGTTGTCACGGTGTGTGTGTGTCAAACCCAAGTGGCTCTTTAAGCTGGAAAAGAAAGGACACTGTTTGGAGGACATCCTCTCCACATGAACAGTGAGGCAGTTTATAAACAAGGACAGCCTGTAAGGTGTAATGGCAGCTCAAACAACACCATATCCGCCATGAAAATTGATGCTTTTTTACGGCTCACCATATATCAAAATAATACTGTGAAAGAGCAGAAAGCCAACCGGTGGGATGTGACATTAGAGTAAACCACAAGCTACACGCTGCATCTCCCTCCGTCCCCTGTCTTTGTTCACTCTATCAAAAATTTAGACAGATCGCTAGTGGCGACACAAAGAGGAAGTCCACTTAGTGGAAATTAAGACTTGGAAATGGAATCCCAGGGCAGGGCCGTCCATTTCAAAGCTCTGCGAGACTCATTCTCTTTTCGCTCCACTCATTTTCTCCTCACCTACTCTTCCTTGCAACCTCCTTCTGCTCCCCCTCTCCCTCCTCCCCCGCCATCGTTCTCCTCTTCATCGTCTGACCTGTGTTGCAGGGCGGTAATGGGACTGGACAGAGAATCCGATGTGGTCCACATCGAGACCCGCATCGCCAAAGGCCGTGAGTTCAGCGGCTCCAGCAGCGGCGGGCCCCATAGGAGCCCTTGCTTCTCATTTAGAGCGAGGTCACCGCTAAGATCAGAACCGCTCCGGTGTCCCGATTGGTCCCAGACGGCTGATAAGGCAGAATCTGAGTCTCTTGATAAATCCAGAGATTTATAGTAGATTGATAGATGTTTTTCCTCTGTAATCTGTCCCCAGGGGCCTCTATCAGAACCTCGGCTCCCTTTAAAACCCCAGACTGTATTCAGTCAAACCAATTACTGGATGGTCTAGCTTTCAGGTTTCTGGTTCGGAAAACAATGTTTGAATTAGTATACAAACATTTAGTTTTTGGCCAATCCCCTAATACTGTATAGCATTGTTTATCTTAGTGGGGCACCACTGCTTCCGCTCGTTTGCCCACTGAAATTGGGTTGTTTGTGTATTTTGAAAATATTGTATAATAATGGACTCTAACAAGGGTTCTGGATAGAAAAAAGCACACAAATTAAACAGGACACATGCATGACACTGTTTCAACACAGTGAAACTACTGACCGACTGTTTCTCTCCTCCCTGTATCAGAAGCTCAATACGTCAAGTGTCGAGCACAGCGATGCAGTGAGGCCAACCGACAGTATCTATTTCCTGGTCACGTTGATACTAATTCTATGGTGGTGCAGGATGAATATGTTTTTACTCAGGTTTGTACCATGCTAGGAATCAACGTCATTGCACAAAGTGTGTGTTTCTGTTTTCTCTTTATGCTGCAACCAATCCATGTCCTTCCATTGAAGTCCACAAAATGGCTTTTTCCATCGGCACCTGTTCCCTGCTGCTCAGTGTACATTTCCATTATGAGTTTTCCCGTGTGCCAACAGTTTCTTCTGTGTTGTGGCTTAGCACAGGGATGTAACTTCTGAGGAAACTCTGTTATGGGGTGGGCAGTTTGATCCCTGTGAGATGTGTGTTTAAGCAGAGAGGGCATGGCGGGGATCTGTGCAAAGCTTTGTGTCCTTATTAGCCTTTACATTGACATTGTCTCACACTAGACAGTGGCAGTCTGTGTCCTCCTCGTTGATTTGATTTTAGCCGCCTGCTGTTGACATCGATTTCCATCTGTGACAGAAGATGGCTCTATCTGTTTGCCTTGCAGGGGTGCACTTATTAGAATAAACGGAATGAAGTCATCACTGATCGCTTTGATTGGAAACTTTTTGATATTTAGTTTTTTTCAGACATCAAGGCCTGTTTCCTGTGAGAGTCATTCAGCTGTTCTGCTCTGCTCTGGTCTTGTCTGTTAGCAAAGTGTGTTGATGATGTAAATTGATGACCTAAACTAATGTAAACGTATGACTCAATCTCCTCTCCAGGAAACTTAATTCAGATGTATGATTGGAAGTGCAATCTCATAACGAACATCTGGGAGAGAAAAAAAATACAGTCATTCAAAAATCATGATTCAATAAAATGTCTGAATTGAATTTTGTTGAGATGAGATTGACCCTGGTTGGGCTTGGCAGGTGGAAGATGTTGGGTGAAAATAGCTGTGTTGGACACAGCTGGTCCCTCTGCAGGGAGCGGTGGCACTACAGATGACTTTCTTGCGACTTTCATAGCTTGGGGCAGTTGGATTTAACTTGACAAAGAGTAATGAGGTTATCGATTGGGCTACCACGAAATAAGCAGTCTTCAACACCTCCGAAGTCCCCTGGGAGAGAAGGAACAGCCAAGTGCAACATCCTCAGAAATGTGGGCAGGGAAAATTCAGCTCATTGATTTTCAATAGATTATTCCATTAGAGTTCTAATGTAGTGTGTTGGGGGACAAACACCATCTCTCTAGTTGATTAGAAAATAAGCAATCAAGTTGCGGAGCTACACCAGCGAGTGTATGGGAAAGCACCAGTGCATTAAGATCTTCAAAACACATTTAAGATAAAGACAAAATAATTTGACCTGAGTTTCAATGCTTAAAAGTTAGAGAAAATGTCTTGTTCTTAATCCTGTGTTCTATACTACTAGGTGTGTTGCAGCAACCTGATTTTTTAGGAGTGGATGTAGTTCTAGGAGTAGGTAAAGGTGGTTTTATCTCCAGCCTTGAATGATGGAACAACAATTTTCACTACTGGTGTTTTGAGATTGACGTAGCTATGTCCATCCCCCTATCCCTCTCTCCCTGTTAAGGTGACCAAATCTGGACGAGCAAGCTACTTTGTGTCCTACATGAGAGAATCATTCAGACAAATGCAATTGCCAAAATATTGTCTACCAAAGGTAAGCAACCACCATGATAAATATGCCATCAATTGATAACAGCCCTCCCCCATCCCCCTCCCCCCAATATTTTTTGTGTTCAGTGAGGTAAATCACTTTCCTGTTTTGAAGAAAAGGGCACTGCTGAAAATCACATCGATAATAGATGGACAATTTTTCTCCGTAATTCTCTCCATCTGTCGCTTCTGTGCAGAGTGGATTTTGTTTGTGGCTTACTTACCCTCAGTCTCTGTCTAACTTTCTCTTATGATGTTGTGAAAAAGTGGGATTGTGGTGAAAATGCTAATTTGACAAACAACATTACTCCAATTACACTATTTAGACTATTTAGTCTTTTTCTTCTTTTGACAGGACATGCACATCATCAGTACGGACGAGAAGCAGGTGTTTGCTGCGGTTCAGGAGTGGAACCAGAACAACACCTACAGCTTGTACATCTCCGACTCTCCAGGGGTCTACTTCACCCTCTCCCTAGAGAACCTACGCACTAGCAGAGGGCCTGCCGGAAACCTCCAGGTGGACTTTTATAAGGTGGGCACTGCAAACCTACAGGGGTGCCTTTTATAAGGTGGGCACTGTAAACCTACAGGTGGACTTTTATAAGGTGGGCATTTTAAACCTACAGGGGTGTCTTTCATAGGGTGGGCATTTTAAACCGACAGGGGTGTCTTTTATAAGGTGGGCACTGTAAACCGACAGGGGTGTCTTTTATAAGGTGGGCACTGTAAACCGACAGGGGTGTCTTTTATAAGGTGGGCATTGTAAACCGACAGGGGTGTCTTTTATAAGGTGGGCACTGTAAACCGACAGGGGTGTCTTTTATAAGGTGGGCACTGTAAACCCACAGGGGTACCTTTTATATGGTGGGCACTGTAAACCCACAGGGGTGCCTTTTATAAGGTGGGCACTGTAAACCGACAGGGGTGTCTTTTATAAGGTGGGCACTGTAAACCGACAGGGGTGTCTTTTATAAGGTGGGCACTGTAAACCCACAGGGGTGCCTTTTATAAGGTGGGCACTGTAAACCCACAGGGGTGTCTTTTATAAGGTGGGCACTGTAAACCGACAGGGGTGTCTTTTATAAGGTGGGCACTGTAAACCGACAGGGGTGTCTTTTATAAGGTGGGCACTGTAAACCCACAGGGGTGCCTTTTATAAGGTGGGCACTGTAAACCCACAGGGGTGTCTTTTATAAGGTGGGCACTGTAAACCGACAGGGGTGTCTTTTATAAGGTGGGCACTGTAAACCGACAGGGGTGACTTTTATAAGGTGGGCACTGTAAACCCACAGGGGTACCTTTTATAAGGTGGGCACTGTAAACCGACAGGGGTGCCTTTTATAAGGTGGGCACTGTAAACCCACAGGGGTACCTTTTATAAGGTGGGCACTGTAAACCCACAGGGGTACCTTTTATAAGGTGGGCACTGTAAACCCACAGGGGTGCCTTTTATAAGGTGGGCACTGTAAACCGACAGGGGTGTCTTTTATAAGGTGGGCACTGTAAACCCACAGGGGTGCCTTTTATAAGGTGGGCACTGTAAACCGACAGGGGTGCCTTTTATAAGGTGGGCACTGTAAACCCACAGGGGTGCCTTTTATAAGGTGGGCACTGTAAACCCACAGGGGTGTCTTTTATAAGGTGGGCACTGTAAACCCACAGGGGTGCCTTTTATAAGGTGGGCACTGTAAACCCACAGGGGTGCCTTTTATAAGGTGGGCACTGTAAACCCACAGGGGTGTCTTTAATAAGGTGGGCACTGTAAACCCACAGGGGTGCCTTTAATAAGGTGGGCACTGTAAACCCACAGGGGTGCCTTTTATAAGGTGGGCACTGTAAACCGACAGGGGTGCCTTTTATAAGGTGGGCACTGTAAACCCACAGGGGTGTCTTTTGAGCTCAGAACGCAGTGTGCGTTCAGTATTTTTTTAACATGCTGGCTCACACAGCTCTTGTTCCTTTGTCGATCAGATTTGTTGTGTTCTGATCCTTTTTTTAGGTTGAAGGTCTGAGCGGCATGTATCTCGCCAACAAACTGGTGGACCAACATGTGAAGACCTTCATTACATACAACAAGGGGCAGACCTGGGCCTTGCTGCAAGCACCTGTTACAGACGTAGCAGGAAATAACCTCCACTGTATTCTGGTAGGAACTTTAGACATTAGCACAGTGGTTCCAAGAAAATAGAAGATTCCGAGGTTCATTTTGACTGAAACAAACGTTTATATAGAACCATAGTTACACATATATAGTTGCCAGAATTTTATGGCAGTTCACTTGGTTCTGTTCCAAGGTAATAGGTGACTACATGAATCAAATTTATTCATCCGTGTGGAAATGACGTGCCTTTGACCACAGGGATCTCAATCTACTACATCTAATCAGTACAGACAAGTTCTTAATGAAAGGCAAATTGCAGTGTAATAGACTTTGTGTAAGTTTCATATTGCATTAGCTAATTTAATCAGATTCCACAAATGTGTTGGCGTGAGTTTAAAACATGAGTTTAGCGGTCCAGATACAGACATTACTCCTTTTTTGTCTTTGTCATACAAGTGGATGTTTCGCTCTGCATCCCCTATCCCCTGGCTTTTACAGCAACCCTAGTGATGTTTTTCAAAAGTTGTTGATTTGAAAAGATGAGTCAAAGAAATTTATCATCAAATGAATGGATTTAGCTAGATTTATCGGTGCATCTTTAGCCATTTTAATTACATGGATTGTTTGCTTTAAAATTTTTATGTACTCCCTTGTCTTCTCAGCCATTTTCATTCCACTGGTACACGCGCAAATTATCTTTCTCTCATAAATGGCTTCTGAAACGAAGGAACATTTCCCTCTAAAGAGAGATTACTTTGAAGGTGAAGTCTATTATAATTGTGTTTGATTCAAATGGTTTTGACTAAATGGTTGAATGGAGCCCATTTTCTCCACAGCCATTTTGTTCACTTCACCTGCATCTGGAGATGTCTGAGAACCCTTACACGTCTGGCCGTATCTCCAGCAAAGACTCAGCACCAGGGATCATTGTAGCCACAGGTAGATAATACGGCTGGATACTAAGGCATTCAACACTTTACCCAATGAGTGACCATGGTAACGATAACGTTTATAAATATCAAGGACAATTAAAGTACATTTTATGTTCATTTTTAACCCTTTTAAATGCAACTGTAATTTGTATCCTGTTTAAAAAGGACATATTGTTTTAAAAAGGAAACTGATGTAGTGTGTATGTAATTAGATAGAAAGGTATAAATTATGCCTTTAATTAAATTTTTTCTAATGTATTTAGAATTTGCAAATTATGTGGCTATGTTTTATCTAAACAGACCATCTTTGGTAGAACTTATGTGGTTGCAGTGGGCTATGTGTACCTTCAAAGCCCAAAGCAAAATTATTGGATGAGCAAACGTTGTGTTTAAAATGCATAATAATATGTATTTCAAGAAAATATTACATAATTACTAATTGTGCAGCGAAACAGCCAAACATTCATTAAATCATGCCATCTCTAAATTTAGCTGATGATGTTTTGCATTGGGCTTTTGTCTGTGAGGTCTTCATTTACCATGCAAATGTAACCAAATGTACTCTGTTTTTTCTCTCAGGCAATGTTGGAACAGAGTTATCCTCAACCAACCTTGGAATGTTTATAACATCTGATGCTGGTAATAACTGGAGACAAGTAAGACACACCTCCATTTCTAAAAGCAACTTGACTTTATCTCTTATCATCTTATATGCTGAAGTTTGGTGTTCCACATGTGTATCTACTTTCTTTTATTTATTTATTTTGGAAGGGGGGGCGGGGGTAAAGGCCTTTAGCGTGTGTTTCTGAGTCAATATTTCTCTTTACAGATTTTTGAAGAGGAGTACAATGTGTGGTTTCTTGACAATGGAGGTGCTTTGCTGGCTGTGTTGCAGGCAACAGCCCCCCTTCGTCACCTATGGTAAATGTTATGTGTAGTCACATTAATTATGGCATGTTGCATAGACTCGTCAAAAGTCAGTGGTACAATTGTTTATTTTAGACTTAAAGCTGCGTGCACAGTGCTAAAGTTGCAGCCACAAATGACAAGGAATCCAGTCCTTTCATGCGGATTTCAGTTTGTGAGGTTGTTCCATATGATTACCTTTCACGCTTTGAAATGCTGATTGGCATGGTCGTTTTGGATGAGCACTGTATCTCTGCATCAGCAAGAGCATTTCCCGATCACAACTGTCAGAACCCTTTCAACGGGGAAAAAATGGAGAAAGGGCTGTTATTGCAACTTTGTAGTGTTGGTGGGTATTTTCGAGCAGTTATGCAAATGACTAGAAGTGCAGGTTTGAAGTACTGAGGGACAGCAAAGTCACTAGTGCTGGTGTGGTTGGATCCTTGTCAAACCTGAGACTTTGAAGTCTCCCGCTCTGTCAAAATTGATTAAAATCTGTGAAAGGTGATTGAAAATCCTCAAATTAATTGCTGATGTTACAGCATGAGCCATGTCCCTCGTTTTTGGTTTCGTCACCCCTAACATTTACCTAAACCTGTGAAACATTTGTTCCATTGTTGAGTGTGCAGTCTTGATAATGTTTCACACTGAAAGGAGTCTGATAAGGGCACTTTATTTTTCAACCGTGGCAGAAGCAACTGTTTTGATGTCAGGGATCCTTATCTTTCAGAACTTAAGTAACATTTTATGGAGGTTTGATTTTTAATAATTGCCATTTTCCATAAATACAACATTAACATTTCCATACGATATCCATTTTATGCCTTTTTAAAGTTTAGAATACTTATCCAGTGATTGATTATTTTATAACAAAACAAAAATATTTTTGTAATTATAGGATTCTGTAGACTTTAAGTTGCTTCTAAACTGTGGCTGAAACTTGAATGCTTCTGTGCTGTACTGCGGTGTAGGATTAGCCTTGACGAGGGGAAGAAATGGGAGCGGCACAGCTTCTCTCTGGTCCCGCTGTTTGTGGATGGAGTTCTGATGGAGCCGGAAACAGAGAACCACATCATCACGTGAGTAAAAGGAGCCGCGAGTCCAGAAGTGTTACCTCAGAGGAACTCAACAGACACCAGGTGATAGGAGTGTTCTAACACAGTGGTATAAATATAAACTTCACCTCAGATGTGCAATAACGATCTCAGTGCTTTTTCCTCTTTGCCCTTGGCTCCTTATAAATAAAAAAATGCAAATTCTTCTATATTAGAACTCTTAACTTGTTTTCAGATCCTGCTGTGACATACAACATAATTACAAAATTCAAATATCCAAAAAGTAACTGCTTGTATTTTTATATCATGTGTCCTTCATCCTATTCAGCTTCTTTGGACACTTCAGCCATCGATCTGAATGGCAGTTGATAAAGATAGACTACAAGGGCATCTTCAGCAGGAGGTGCATGGATGGGGATTATCAAACATGGCACCTACACAATAAGGTAACGGACAAGCCACTGACTGGTCTACATCAAGGTAGACATATTTGTCCACTGCCAGTGTGAACAGCAGATGTGTTTGCTTGCGCATGCAACCTGAAAGGTCATAGAATCCCAGTGGTAGTTCTCTTTTTTTTTTTACTCTTTCTCTCACTTCTTCAAACAAGTTTTCAAGCAAAAAACTGTAAATGTCCTTCTGTCTGACTGCTGTTTTACAGGGTGAGCCTTGCGTGATGGGCGAGAAGCAGATGTTTATGAAGCGCAGACCAGGGAACCGCTGTATGTTGGCCCAGGACTACTCCAGAATCATCAACTCTGAACCATGTCTCTGCCAAGCCTATGACTTTGAATGGTAAGTGGGCCTCTGCATCACCTATAGTACTGAATGGCTATTGTGGAGCTACATCTATTATGCCTTTGAATGGTAAGTGGGTCTCTACATATACTTTATAAATTTAAATGGTGAGTGAAGAAGTGGGAGTTCTATGGGCTGTCACATTAAGGAACTTATGCAGCCGATTGTATTCAAACTGCGTTTCATAATGAGGTTACAATATAGGTCACCCCCTAACTCTCTTCTGGCCATTCCATTCAATTGATTTTGTAATTGCAGTCGTACCATTTAGACTTAACCACATTTTTTAATCACAGATGCAATCATCAATAGAATCAGTTTGCTCTGTTTTATACTTCCTCCTTCCCCCTGTGTTCATTGGAGGATAGCAAGCGCTGACATCATCTAATTATAGTTTGCAAATTGTTTCCAAGTTACGGACATGGCTAATTTACATAATGTCAAATGATTTATTAGCATGTAGTTAATAAGTAACCAATTGCTTAATTAATTTTAAATGTATTTTTAATTTATTTGTCTAAAATTCTGTTTGACACTGCTTGTCTGACCATCAGGACTCAAGTCATGGTCTTAGAAGGAAATCACACAATTGAAGATTAACAGAACTGAAACGTTTTGGAAAACAAGCTCTTTGGGTTTTGTTTTTTCTTGTACGGCAGTGATTATGGCTTTGAGCGGCAAACTGATGGAAAGTGCACCCCTGCATTCTGGTTTAATCCAAATTCAGCCACAAAAAGCTGCAGCACCAGCAACAGTTACATGAACAGTACAGGGTAAGTGCCTCCATTTCCTAAACCAAAACACGCTTTTTACGCAAAAGAAACCATCTTGTTTTATTGATAAATTGCAGCAGGGTCTGTCTTTGTGTTGAACCAACATAAACATTTCATTTTCTTGTTTACTCAGAATCCCTATTTACAATTGTGTGCTTTCCACATTAGCGTTCCCTCGTTTCTGTTGAATGCTGTGCTTGATAGGTACAGGAAGGTTCTTACTAATAACTGCAAAGAGGCAGGAAAGAACGTGTTCTCCCCCCGAAAGCAACCTTGTCGCCCAAGACCACCCCGCAACCTCCGATTGGTCACCGGTCAGGGGGAGCTCAGCGCCTCAGTGGGAACCAATGTGACTTTCCTTGTCTATCTCGGCGATGTGAGTCAGCTGCCAAGAAGCACAGTGGTGTGGTTATTTTCGATGTCGTTTCATTTAATAATGTGGGTGAAAGGGTGTGTATTCGTTTATGCTGGAGGATTTTGAAGTGTGAAATTATTACCCCCCCCCCCCTCGAAGAAAAGTCTGTTCCTCTCTGCTTTTGGAAATTTTACTTTTGTGATTCACTGACTCTGTTTCTCTGACTATTAACTTATTTTCATTGCTCCGTCGTCTCCTCTGTTCTTCAGAATTTTCCTTTCTCTTTTTTTTGTATCCCGACCTGTTCTATACTTAAATACTTGTAACAATGTTTCTATGAAATGTGATGGGGGAGCACTCTAGTGGGCAGAGTTGTGTCCTAACATAATCCGTGTTGAAAGATGCCATGTCTTACCATCTTCCCCATAGGGAGACTCGTTGAGGACCAATGTCCAGCTGGACTTTGGGGACGGGATCACAGTCACATACTCTAATCTGAGTCGAACGGAAGACGGAATCACGCACAACTATACAACTGCAGGGATTTACCGCGTGACAGCCCGCGCTGAAAACAGCCAGGGGTCTGACAGCACTTACATGTTTCTGCATATCACTAGTATGTTGCACACCAGTACTGTTACTCTACTACCAGTCTACTGTCCTGTATAGTATGTTGTCTGTAGCATGACACAACATTGTGTCCAACGGTGTACGCTAAGGCTTTGTTGCCGTGTTAAAACATTTTTGCGACAAGCTATTTTTCCGTTGCATCACTGAAATACTGTAACTTCTTATACTGTTTTGCAAGCGCAAATTCCAATATTTTGTTTAGCGCTTTCAGCGATCTTGGCATCTTTTCTGCTTTCTCCCTCTCTGTTTTGAGGGTTGCCATACTTGACCAGGTTATCAGGCATATTTTGTGTGTGCGTGTGTGTGTGTGTGTGTGTGTGTGTTGCCTCAGGCCCACTGGAGCGTGTGCATCTCTCAGCACCTATTGTGACCATTGGGAGGAAGGAGGCTAACTTCACTGCTGTTGTTTGGCCCAGCCATCCCAGAACGCTAACCTTCTTCTGGTGGTTTGAAAACAGCTCCGAGGTGAGATGACACCTTCCTCCTACCACCCACTACTGTTCCTCGCCCGATATTCTGTAAACATGTTTCTCCTTCTACGTCTCCTCCCGCTTTTATTCCCTACTGGAGTATGTCGCTGAAGGTTTGAATTTTAATAAGGTATGCTTACATAACGATGATGTTTGAGAATCCCTAAACTGGCGTCATCCCTAGTGATATCTGCATATGTTTGGATTCCCTTTATCTGTTTAGGTCATCGATTTATTCCGTTATGTAAAATGTACAGGCCTCAACCATAGCATTGCCACTGTGTGCATGATTTCCATTAGCTCCATGTAGAACAGATTGCTGTAAAGCCACAAGGTCTTCTTTGGACTTTCTCTCCCATGACAAACCAGCCCATCATAACCTTGGAGGGAAGCATCTCGCACACGTTCCAGACAGAGGGAGTGAGCCGGGTCACGGTCCAGGTATCCTCTGGGAGGACCATCCTCCAGGATACAAAGCTTATAGCTGTTAAGGGTAAGGGGAATTATTCTCATTAGGAAACATGCCTGTGAGTGCATCGTGCCACTTGGAATGATAATGTCTTAATTTCATATTCTATAGATTTGTGGCAAATGAGTTCAATGTCACAGATTGTAAAACAAGTATAAAATGCAAGGTTGCCTCACAAACAAAACGAATGATTTGGAATTGCAGTGTTCACTCAAAGAAGTAGATTTACTGATTCGGTGAGCTGAAATTTAGCTGATATGTAGTAGTGTGCTTTAAACCAGTATGGGCTTTATCAGTGTGTTTAAGGCAAAGTGATCAATAAGAAGCTCCTATTAATATACATTCTTACAAAGTAGTATATGCCTTGGGCATGTGCCAAAATAAAATTTAACTGTTAACTGAAAATCCTTCGCGGCCAAATAAATTCAATATGGAACATAATTGGAATCCCATCCAACCAGTTTCAGTGACAACCCGTATGTTGGATCCATATAAAACAGATCATGGCAGAGCATCTCCCTTGGCTTCATGATTAATGTTATTCCCAGAGTTCTTCAGGTCACTGCCGCTCTCGTTCTCTCCGGCGCTTGACGAGCACAACCCTGACATCCCAGAGTGGAGGGAGGACGTGGGCCTGGTGGTGCGGACAGCTCTGTCACAGGTACAGAAAGTGTTCCCCACTCTGCCTGGAAGACCATTAGTGGCTCTTTCGGGCATTACTATTTATACCTATGAACATGACATGTCTGCTGCACACATACAGTATTCATTATGGTGCCTTTTAAAGTGTTGAAAAGTTTATTTTGAACATAATTAACCCTAGAGCGCAGAGCTACTCACTACTACATCATCGCGGATTTTGCGATGTATTTCTGATTGTGAACACAATGGTACAATAATAGATTTCTCCATCTACCGCATTTTTTTATTTATCTAGCATATTTCACCCAAATTACTGACTTACTTTATTGTGGCTGATTGTGTGTAAACCTGTGATTTCAGGTGTCTGGGTTTTCAGAGGAGCAACTGTTGGTGTCCGTGTATCCTGGTGTTCCAACTGCGGCCGAGCTCTTCATTCTACCTGACACCCACACGCCCTTCGATAGGAAGAGAACTGAGGAGGCCCTTCTAAGTGTATGAGCCTTTCGCTTGATTAACAACCATTTGAATACATTTTGTAAACACCCACTCATACTGTAGGGTAATTTGAGTATGCAACAATTACATGTATATATGTATGAGTGCAATTGTTTTTGAATCCCCTTAAACAGATGTCAGACGTTCTTGTCAATGCACTGAACCAAGGCTTAATCCACTTTGAGTTGAAAGCTGATACCCCTGTATTTGTTTACATAACGCATCTAACTTTGGGTAAGTTCATGTTCATTCTGAAATTGAAAATGTAATTGACACCTGCCACTAAGAAATATAGTAAGGGAAAGTGCACACTTCGCAACTTTAAATTAATTTAAGTGTTACCCTAGACATGACCCTGTTGGTATGTATTTACTTTGTCCATAAAAACGTTGATGTAGTACAAAATGCATTGAAGAAAGCTGTACACAAGATTAAACACTGATTCTCATTATGTAGCACAAACTTGGGGTACGATTCCCCTCACACCCATCACTTCTGAAGTTAGAATAGACATTAGCTAGCTTTGAAATAATCCGATCAATGAGATGATTGACAAAGAAGGTATTTGGTATGCAAAAAGGGAAATTGGTGGGGTCAGTTGTGAATTAGCATATTGCAAAAACGTGTCGATCAACCCGGCATGGCTTTACCCTTTTCATCCTCTGACTGATCTGTCTTCATTTGTGTCTGCATGCAAAGGTCTAGGGTACCTTTAAAATGCAGTGGAAAGGTCATTGGCTTCGTTGGCTTCCATCTAGAAGGGAGTGAGATGGGCTGGGAAGGGTAATACAAAGTCTGAATAATGCACCTCAGCACTTAAAGGCATGACTAAGCAGAAACCACTCAGGATCCAAGAGAGACCCAACCAGACCTCCTGGGGTTCACGCGGAGGATGACAGACAGGGGTCCTTTTAAATCGTTCCTCAAACTAAACGTGCAGGGGGAAATGCATGCTTCTTGTAAGAGTTTGCCCATGGAGTGCAAGGCTGGTGTATCATACAGTGCAGAGTGAGTTGGAGGAGGGGGCTGATTGGTGTTTTTTTCTCCTTCCAAAGCGCCTCTGGTTGACTCCAGTCCGATCCACAGTGGTTCCGCCATGCTTCTGTTGCTCACTGTGGTGTTTGTGTGCTTAGCAGCATTCTTCATCTACAGATTTAAAAGGTGTGTTGTATCAGTTCAATACTTGAGTCGATAGTTTTTTATTTAATAAATATTGTCATTCACTCAGTTTGATTCGTATAGGATTGTGGAACGCGACATTCTGTAAATTATTGTTAGGTTAAAGTATTGATTATATTTTTTCTGCTTGCTGTGTAGTTCATAGACAAGTATAATTGCAAGATTCTGCACCTCACCACTGTAATTCTTAATTCAATAATACAAACATTGCAAGTTTACTGAACAAATGTTCTATGTTTACTTGGTTGCTAGGAAGATTCCTTGGATCCATGTCCAGGCCGAGGACAGCCATGAGAAGGAACCTGAGGTGATCGGTACAGCGGGTCAGAAGGACAGCTTGTCCAAGGTGAAACTCAGTGAGTTCCCCTCTCCAAAAGACCTCCTAGAGAAAGAGCTGGAAGCCAGAAGCAGAGGTAAGCTAGCCACACACACTTCAGTCACATTCATATATGTTAAGCTGGGACTGAATGCTCGTGCTTTCGGTGTCACAGAGTTATCGATATTGGGGAGTGCTAAAAATGGCAGGTGAATGATTATTCGTCAGCCCTCGCCAAACTTTGCATGCAAATGTAATAGTTTGTAGTTGCAACTGAAAGGTATTAGGGTAAACAGATTGATTGCTGCTTATATAACATATTTGCCCTCCTGGATGACATTGTGAATTGTGGACAGATGAAGTGAGGTGGGATCTAAAGGAAATAAATATGCGGTATTTTTGTGTTTGATGTTTTAGTGCCCACTTGTAAATTATATGTTTCAAATGTATGTTCGTGTTACAATGCAGTCTTATTGTGTTCATGTCAGAAGTTCACATCAGAACAGATGTGCCATGGACTGCTATTTATAAATGGATGTGCTGCCCATTCATAGTAAAAACGTTGTTAACCTGTTGACGCAGTGCTTCTCATAGCCTCAAAGCTCATTTATATTTCTGTGCATACAAAGTAATATACTCGACGGTATTTCTGAACCCAGGTAAACCATCCCTCAGTGCTAAGTTGACTAGCAATTTTTTTACATGTTTTGCGGGGACCTTTCTGTGGCCTGTGATGACTTGGTCAATTGTGTTTGACAATAGCAGCTTTGCAGTGCTTAAGCTGATTGACATGTGGGCTGTAGAATCTTGGGCAGTCAGCCCTTTAGCCATTCTCTACTATTCTGCAGGTTTGACCTTGTGGAGGCATTGCTAGTCTGGAAACAAATTAACCTCCCTTTGGTTATTTTTCTAAAGTGTTTATTTTTTAAAGTGCAGGACAGCCTATGTGCTTTGATCCTGTGCCTTCTGCAGATTAAATTAATTTTACAGCTGCTGCATTGAGTGCCAAGCCAATATATGATTACACCGATATCTGTGACAGTTCCTCAGCCAAAGTAGTTGGGTGGACACTATAATTGGGATTAGCACAACTAACAGTTCCTCATCTGAAAAAAGCCCCTTACAATGTTTGTCAAAGCAAATACTGATAATGCATTTCAATATTTAAAATTAAATGAATCACAAAGCAAGGCGTTTTCACATAAATACTGTCTGGGTACTGCAAATTATATTCATCGTTTCCCACAGATGTTCACAAATGTAGCATTGTCTTGCTCTTTTAAGAGCATGGCCACCAAGTATGGCTGCTGATGCTATTGGTCACCTGTTGTGTTTTCTGTCTTTGTTTTTTTCTGACTAGGGGGATGTGAAAGGAATATGGAAAGAGTAATCACAAGAGAGTTTCCAACATGTACAAATGTCTAATGAGTTTACCATACTTCTGAGTAAGTACAGGTTGATGTGTTCCAAATGTGCTACTTTTGTTTGCTTCCTTGTTAACACTGAAAACTGCTATGATACTGAGTCATACACATTATACTAAATATGTATTTCACTATTCTTTGTAAACAACCTATCTGCATCACTGGGGGTTTGTGCTGTAATACATTGATCATGTAAGAATCAGAGCATTTTACAAATGTGGATTTTTTGTCAAATATTGATATTTGAGATGCTAAGTGACAATGTGATAGATGCTAGCTGTTCTAGGAAGACTACTTTCAGAGGATTGTTGTTTACAATGAGTGTAACCTTCCCTGCTGTTTTATTTCAAAGGATAAAATGTTAAAGATAAAGTGTTTGGGGATTTACAACTGTAGATAATAATTGATGCTGTTGAAAAGATGTACATACAGAACGTGATTTATTACCCATATTTCTTAAGATGGCCACTCTGAATTGTATTCACAACTATCTGAAATAAGAGGGGAATTATATCCAAGGAGATTCATTTTCATTTTATGACCAGCTTTTCTAGCATGCCATAATTCACCATAGATGAAGTATCTATCATGGTGAGGACAGAGTTTACTCACCATATTAAATAAGTAATACAACATTTTGTCTGTTAATGTTAGTGTAGTTGTACATTTGGCAACATCTGTGCATGACCTATATATGATATTTTTAATTTGTATAAATTATGATAATTGTTTTGTTTGAAATCATGTTTCTTACTGTGAACTAAGCATTGTTTTCAAAATGTTCAAAATAAATGTATTTTTCTATTTTAAATTTTTTTTTTTTATAATACATAGAACTTCTAACCAATGAAGCCCTTTCAACAAATAAGAGAGAATGCTTTCAAACATTCCAAAGCTTAAAACAACATTTTAATTGCTGTGTTTTCCTTTGTACCTAGGCAACTTAAGTTCTTAAAAATCCTGTTACCTTCCAAAAACATTTGTTGTGGTGATTAAGGCCTTATAGTGGGAAACACAGAGATTGAACTGATATAATAGAAGGCTACTATATCCACGTAATTCCCAGCCAAGGTCTTATTTTTGTTAGATTTAATACCAGAGGCCAATTGTATCATTTAGACATTCTCTTCCTGACTTTCCTGGTTCTCAAATTGCTCTAGTCAACTCCTTAGGGATAATATGGGATTATTAATATAACAGAACATCACTATATGACCATAGCTCCTTAATTAAAATACATCAAATTAATGGATGGATTATACCCAAAATCAATATTGGGTTAAGTGGATTTTTATTAAAAAACTGTAATAGTATATTCCCTTTTAGTTTAAAAGAATAGGACCACTTGATTTATTGAAAGCAATGCCATTTGTGATGTCATACATTTCCACAGTATTTTCCATTAGGCTGTTGGATAAGCTAATACTACAAGATACTAGCAGACAGGATAGTACTTTGTTTTTCAACAATTCCTTTGAATCTTTTTTTTTTTTTTCTAAATCATCAGGGAGGGACAATGATGAACATTACAGCATCATCGTAAATGATGCTTGATTGTAGGTGAATTCGTTCTAGAATCAAAAATCACGAGATCAAAATGTGTTATTTGGTTTGAAAGAAATAACGTTTCACCTACTAGACTTCAGCAACAGGAGTCGCTGCACTTTCTACATTTTGTGAACCTTTAAAGTCACACCAATCTCCGTGGTCCCCAAACCCATCAAGAGTCTCTGAGAGTCTTCCTCTCCCTGTTTTTTTAAATTAACACCACTGCATTCCTTCCACAGCCCAGGGATCTCATGCAGTCTACTATCAAATTGAACAGTGACAAATGCTAATGGTTGATTCGTTGCAGGGACAGACACTTTAATGCGGCACTCAATGAAAGCAAGCCTGCTCATCAATTTCACACTGCGGCTAACACAATATTGCTGTGGGCTATTGTTCTGGGACATTTTTCATTCAAGGTGCTTTACCGTCTCAGGGAAACCCTCCCTGAGTTGTGTTGATTTTCCAGTGAGGGCATAATTAATTTGTTGCACAGTGGGAGAAACACAGAACTAGCCCATTAGAAGCACTTCAGGCTTCCTGGTGCTTTGCATTGTCCTCCCAGTCGGCCCTTGAGCAAATGCAAATGGCTGTTTGGAAACATAGGGTACGCTAAAACACTTGTTTCAGGCATAACAAAAGACATAGTGGGTTTTGGCCAATCTAAGGGCTCCCTATTAATCAAATATGTTGTTTTCTCTGCATCCCTTCTAAGTAACTTGCCAACTTTCCATCCCCTCATTGTCTTGACTAATGCTAACTAAATCTTTTCGATGTCATCTGCTTATAATTCAGTGCAGAGAGAAGGATTCAAATTTCATTCTGAAAGAATGGGTTGGAGAACTTAACGTTCCTTTTCCCCTCGTGAATCTAATGACGCATGATGAATGTAATCTGCATGTCAAGCCATTGTTTTACAAACCCAAGTTTGTTTCTATTTTATTTGTCAACTTTTGTTAAGCTGGTGCAGGTTACAAACTGATAGACATCTAAGATAACCATAGAAACAACAATATAGTTACTGCACTTAATAATGAATGGCGTTTCTAGGCAGTACCTTAAAGGAATAAAACCCACCATGCAAATATTTACAGGAAATTCTATTCACAAACTGCTTGACATTCACACACATTGTTTGACAAAGCATAACAGCATTTGTTGTATAAATAATAAGCAGCGAATAAAGACAAATCTTCTGATGTGGGTCTTGAGAGACAACAGCCGTAGATGTGTGATGAAGAGTAAGGGAGTTTATTTATGGTTCAGTCTCAATCCAAGGGTGGTGGGAAGAAGTAGGAACTTCTAGTCAATTTGTCATACTGAAGGGATGCTGACGTTCCGTTAGAAATAAGAGTTTGATGAAGAACTGCTGTGCCTCTCCTGAAAACACTGCGGAATCCGACCAAAACATCCATAGTGCTGAGCGTTGGCGGAGCACCTTGCCGACAGCAGATATGTCTTCTGTGCCACTCTGTCCCGCATAGCACAACAGTAGAATAAAAACTCAACCTTTAACCCACAAGTCTTTGGAGACAAACAGAAAGCAAACTCAGGCTAGGAGAATTGTAGTCCACATTGTGTTGTGGAGGAGGCAGTTGTATCCACTGGTCCAGAGGCAATGTCATTGTGGAAAAACTTCCATCTGAAAGTCAACACTAGAAACGAACTGTAGAAAACAGGCACGAATGCCATTTGGTTTTGACCTTCTCTAGAATTTCAAGGAGTCCCGTTCCCTTGAGAAGGCAGAATGTACTGTAGTCTAGTGGTCAACTGCGGTTCCTGTCAGGGACAGCATCTGGAAATCTACAATAAGACCTTCCCTCCAGTCCGTTCAAATGAGGAAATAGTGAGCTTGATTTGTGTGATTTGGGATAGATAATGGAAATGATCGCTGTATAGTGAGTAGTTATACTTTGCTATTCCACATGTGGAAAGGTCTGGAAAGGGTACAAATCGAATATGAACTTGAGAAATGGGTCACCAAGCTCGCATATTCCCATTTCAGCATGGGCAGCACCTCATCTTTTTAAGTTAGGTTTCATTTTCCATGTTACTGGTCCTTCCTCAGTGTTATTTGACTTATCTGAGGAGTACGCTCTGTCTGTAATTATTGAATTTAATCAATTCCTGTAACTATTGTAGTCTTGTCATGCATGTGCACGTCTTGAGTGACAACAGAGTAAATTGGTCGAAACACAGGGAGACCTAAGGCCCAGATAGCGTCCGCCTTGGTCTGCTGGATATTGCAAGCTCTCACTAGATGGAAATCTCCTCTGATAAGATTGACTGATTGTAGAAAGCATAATGAATCCAAAACCCATATTCAGCCATCTCCTTCTCTTCCACGCAAGCTGTCTCCCTCCGATAATGTGTTGTCAATGAAGTTAGTCCAAATAAATACACTTCACAAGCACAAATCAACTAGAAACAGAAGCATGCTCTAAAAGAATTACTATAGATCAGTTTTTGCCGTGTTCATAATTGTTGATGACACACTGCCGTAAACAGCAGAGCTCTTTACTTGCTGTATTTCGTATTTACATTATTTTACATAAATAAAGCATATTTCCTTGCAAAAATACAAGTATTTCCAGTCGAAAAACATCCTTTTCAAGGAACAAGTAAAAATCTGTACAGTGTCCTCGGAGAGTTTGGGCAGTACAGTGTGAACTGGTCTGTCCATGCATGGGTAGAAAACACTTGAGACCATCCAATGAGTCCATGGTTTCATAGCTTGCTGGAAGTAACTGCCAAAGAAGATGTATTGCTTACAAGTCGGCCACAGTCTCTCAACATTAAAACACATGGGGTGCTTCATCAGTGAGCTTGATGTCTGTGTGAGATGGCAGGTAGCCTGGCAAGGGAGAAGAACGAGAAGAGACAGTGGAGACATTTCATGTCAGCATTTGCGTAGAGGAAAATCTGTCTTTTGCATGCATGCACAGTAATCATGCACGATGGCACTTGGTATATTGTTCTTTAATAGAGAAATGTAATCAACTTGAAATGTGCAGATAGAAAACACTCTCAGTGCTCGGCTGAGCTCCTGATGCATTAATGAATCCATGGTTACACTGTACTCCCTGGCGTTTTCTCGCACCACATTAAGCTTTACTGTGCTTGAGTTCTCTGTGAAAACCGACACCATGTTCCATTACTAAAGCAGGCAGGAAACGAAAACTTTAGCTACGGCTCTGCAACTCACAGTCACCTCAATCAAGTTTGAAAATCACCAGCTGATGGATCGGCTGAAGCGGAATGAGTGGGCTTTGTTTCCCACATGCCGGTCTGCTTTACCTATGGGGCAGGAGTCGGCCTTGCGGTCCGCGAGCTGCTCCAGCTGGGTTGCCACGTCTCCCCCAGGACCCGGGACAGATATGGAGGTGACGGTGGGGATCACCTCTGGGTCCTTCTCCGACCGCTCCTCGGCGTAAGTATTGATGCCTGGGATCTTCCTGCAGAGAGTGTTTCATATAGAGAGAATGAAGGAGCAACAGACTAAGGCACAAGTATTACATTACAGCCAGAGGAGCCAGAGATAGACAGCTTTAGTGTTACAATGAAGTTTCTATCATTTCAAAATCTTGCTAGCTGTAACAAAGTTGGAATATGGTGGAAATTCAGTTTGATTTATTTAAGTTTTGCAACTGAGCCAACATCCACCCACCAAAACAAAAGAAAAAAAAATAGTATAATTTTGATAACTTGATTCCTTAAATTTAAAATGTATTACTGAATATGGCCTTCTGCAAGAAGATATTGCAAGAAGTGCATGGGGAGAGAAACCCCCAGTGTTTTTCACTGTATGGGCCTGACTGTATAATGTATGTTGTCTCAGGGCTTATCTCATCAACCTTTGCTGCCAGCCTTACCCCGAATGACAGTGTTTAGCATTTGCAAAAGGTCAGCCCTCACATTGTCAGATAGATGAATATTGATAACTGCAGGACACTGGCACACCTATTCACTTGTATGGGAGAATTGATTATACTGTCATTCTGAGTAATATTCCACAGATTGAGATAGAGAAGAATTATCCTATTCCTTGGGTTTGCTGATTGTGTTGCTTCTGGAGATGTCCATATGACCAAAAAAAATCTATTTTGTCTGATTGATTTTTTGGGGAAAGTTGAACGTCTCAAGGAGATGGCTGCTTGCTTCTCGTTAGCACTCCACTGTGAAAACTCTGGCTTTCCAGTTTAAAACCCCACTGAGGACATTTACCAAAGATGTACAGTGAATTAAAGTGTTTAAAGAATAGCCTACAGTATATAGTATGTAACAAAAACTAATGTCTGTAAGTATGCTAAATATTGTTCTTCATTTATCTCCTCATCTGACTCATATGTGATATAAACGCATTAAGTTGTGTCAGTGATTCCATACCTTTTGAACTTGTATATTACAAAGAGTGCTAAGCCCATCAACACAACAGACACCAACATGATGACAGCTGCTCCACTGTGGCTGCTGTTAGTAGAGTCCACAAGAGGGGCTTAGAGGAAGGAACAGAGGGAAAGACGCATGAGACACAACAAAAGGAGCTAAAGAAGCAACACTACCTTACGTGTTAAGTGGGCATATCGTTAAAGATGTGCAATAGACTGCATATACTGGTAGCAACTTCTTCGGTAAAGCTTTGTGTGGAAGAATTATTGTATTCTAGCACAACATTTGAAATTAATGTTTATGTTTTGAAAGTGAGGAGCTGGAGACACTTTTAACAAAATACTGACAAAAGAAATATTTGTGAACAATATTGAAAGTCTAACTCGTTTATGCTGTCATTTAATATAAAACTAAATGAGTTGTTTTGTGCTCAATACCTTTCCATATTCAGATATTACAATTGAGGTCAAAGAGCAGAATAAACTCGCTCTAGACAAGTGAGAGTCATTTCCCATAAGTCAGGAAAGATACCGAGAACCTTAAACACCAGATGCTCTCAGGGTGTCTGGGATGGAGCAGCTGAACTGACCTGGAGACAGGCGGCTGGCGTAGACATTGACCTGCACCCCTGGACGGAGAGTAAACTGGATGAGATCCTGGTTTAGAGCACTTAGCAGGACTTCCGAGAGCTTTGAGGGGGTTGGACGGGGGTGGAGGAGAGTGGAGCATGCAAAAGCCTCTGGTTAGAAGCAGCATTTCAAGTCATCAATATTTCAGCAGCAGTCATTTTCATCCACAACTTTGAATTATGAATCCTCATTTTTTGCTTCATTTTAAAATGGGGCAAGTGTTGATTTGACATTGGGAACCGTGCCGTAATGCAATTTATGCGTGGAATATCTGATGGACCATTTGGAGCGATGGCATTCAATCAGGTGAAAAGGGTATGCAGCACATAGGCATGGGTGGTGACATTTTGATAAAAATCTACTTTTTCTATAACAACGGCTTGTTCCTTCTTTAATGTGTTACCTATTAGCATGAAGTTAATAGGCAATTCACTTCAGTGGTTTAAAAGTGAAGAGCCCTGAAAGTTACTGAAAAGCAAATTATGTTCTAATCAAAATAAATGCTGTTTTAATTTTTTCTCGGCAGAGTTCCCTAAGTTCCCTTGTTCTTCACACCTAGATGAAGCAGTCATTTGACAAGAGACCCAAAAGCTCTCCCCGAGCCCATTCCAGCCCTTAGCCATGCCTCACTAATTCCATCTCTCACTCTTTCTCAAATTCTTCCTCTGGTTAAAATTAGACTGCTCTACACAGTATGAATAATTACTCTTTATTCTGTGGCATATCAGGGTCAGTAAATCTATTACACATTTTAATAAGCTGCTACAGACATCACACACACACAGACACACGTGCCCACACGCAATCAAGCGCAGAAATACGCACAAGCAAAAACAGACACACACACACACATATAGACAACCCCACACAACCCATTCTGTGAAGACAAGCAACACTGAACAAAGATGTATTACCCTATTGTCCATAAGGTCCTGCCAGGTAATCAGACAGGCTTTAGATAAATACATCCCTTTAACGCACAATCCAGACTGGCCCAAGGCACGTCTCCTCTCCTGATGCCTCCAATTACATGATGCATCAGTGTAATTAAATACCTATTAACTCAGTTGAAGACTAGCAGTGTGCGAGGGGAATTATGTTTACTTGTTGCCGTAAGTCTTGCTGGCTTCTACCTATTAGGATGCACAAATGAGCTTGTTTACCTGTTGAATAAGCCGCCCAGTTGTATTGTCTTCAATACATTCTGCATGGCTAGTAAGGTCAGGCAATGTGCTGCACCATGACAGCTTTTAATGTCAGCAGTGGAATGGGATGTCCAGTAGTAAAGACAAAACTACAGTGAAACTGCGCAATAAAAACGTTTTATTTACTTGTATGATTAATGTAGACTTAATACATGTCTTGTAACTACTCAAATCTGAAGGTAGGTTTGTGAAGCATATTATGATGGTGTCTCTGCAGTACTTTATTTGATGTGAAGAGTACAGGAAAGGGAAAGTCTTGCTAAGATGGGAAGACATTGCCCTCTAGTGGTAGAAGCAGTATACACTACTCTTTAGGGAAAATACATTGCATCTGTACTGAAAGAGCACCAAATCCATGTACATGTAGCAGTAAAGCAATCAAGAGCGAAAAACTCATTATGATAAAGATAAGAAGCCACCGTGATATGAAAAACATTATGCAATAAAACAATCATCATGCTGTTAGGTAAACAAACTTAATTTAACAATGTATGTTATTGTAGTATGATTACAGTGTGAGAGGAGTATAGATGTAATTGGAATAAACAGAGCTATAATAATAATGTGGATGTCTAGCTGTGTGTTCAGGGATGCAGAAAAAAGATGGTGGGGGATCTAGTTATGTGGTTCAAATCAAAAAAGGCACGTTTATGTAAACCCTGACATTTGGACCTGTGTGTGTGTGTGTGTGTGTGTGTGTGTGTGTGTGTGTGTGTGTGTGTGTGTGTGTGTGTGTGTGTGTGTGTGTGTGTGTGTTTGTGTGTATGTGGGTGTGTGTGTGGGTGCATCAATGTCGATAAAAAAGCATTCCTAATGCATTACTAATGCGTTCTAAAATAAATTAAGAGAAAAAATTGTTATTGTTTCATTTACTGACAAATTTGTTTTTTATATCATAATTTTGTATGATAGAGCCTTTCTTCCCCAAATATTCCATTACTGAATGTAAATTGTTGCCATAATAATCAATGTAGTAGTTAGATTTGCGATGCCCCTTGTCATCCGCCCGGGTAAATCTCTGTTCTGTGGTGTGTGGTGATGATCCTGTACCTGTTCTAAGTGGGCTCCCTTTCTCTCCACCATAGCCTCTGATGACCGCGTCTCGGGCACGATGAAATACTCTGCCACCGTAGGTACGCCTGGAAGCACGGACACCAGGAGATGTTCCTCCCTGATACCTGTGACCTTTGTTTAGAACAACAAAGACACAGCCACAAGAAAAAACTATCTTTATTCAGCCTTTGTACACACGAGCTTGACAACGAGTGAGCTGGAATAGTGTTGGCTTCTTTTGCTTCAGATGTCATTTGGTTGAGTTCCATTCACTGTCAGGAGTTGATGCACCAATCAACTCAAACAGACTAGTTAAATCTGACAGTCCATGGTAAAGGGCAGGGCTTTAAAGTGCATTTGCACCACAACCAGAGGTCTCCTGTCAGCTTCCTGTAGCAAACCGGGGCAATATCTGACAAGACAGAAGGTCAAAGTCAATGTTTCATACTGAGAGCCTCTGTGTTGTGTATATATAGCTCAGCGTCCAGGCCTTTTACATAACGCAGTGTTTTTGGACTTCCTCTTAAAGTGCCACACAGACATAACCAGAGAACCACTTTACCTGGAAGCTCACTTCACCTGGAACTCCGGTATTTCCTCTTTCATGTAATCTAAAAGGTCCTTACAATTCACTTGCCTTGTACAACGCGTGCACCAGAAGGCATTACGACATTGACCAGATTCATTCATCTGTGTTTCAGCTCTGGAGAAATTCAGTGTGGGCACATTAACACAGTGCCAAGCTTGGTCTGTGTGCATTAACAATGCACTTGCCTTACACCAGCAATCACTATTATTTTATATCAAGCTATGTTTCATTTATGTTAAATAGCAACCCCATTTTTTATATTTTATTTCGATTCCTTGTCAAATAGTAGTGATGTAAAATACGTTGCCAACTCACTTGCACCAGGGAGTTCTTGACCACTCTGCTGATATCCTGTCTCCACTCAGACACACCTGGGTTCAAGTCATCCAGATTAGAGGAGAAAGCCAAGACATGGGAGTGGAAGTACTCTGCAAGGGAAACACACACACAGAGAAAATAAAACAGCAACTGGAACAACAACAGAAAAACAAACTTGATGGATATAGATAGGGGCAAGGTTTTTCCCCGGGAATACAGTCATTTTGCTTTCAACAGTTTTCATCAGTTTCAATATGCAAAAATTGGTGCTTTAATTACCTAGTGTAAATTAGTTGTTGGAAATATGTGTAATGCTGATGAAAACATATTTTGTTACCCCTTTAATAAATAACCCATTCATGCAAACAAAATCTCCATAATGAAATAGAATGATACGATTTCAAACAGGCCTTACCATAGACCAGAACAGCCCTCTTGTCCTGTAGGACAGTACTTCCAACAGCGACTTGCAGTGTGACAGTGTGAAACCCCTCCTGGGAGAACGTGTGGGACATCTCTCCTGCCAAGGTCACCGTAGGCTGCCACAACGTAAACAAGGAAACTCTGCTTACAACATCTAACAGAATCATGGGCGATTCTTTAATACAATATTTGAGGGATAAGGAAAATGGCTATGCTTACCTCAGTCATGTTATCAAACCACCAGTAATAGGTGACCGTTCCAACATTGTTAGGCTTGAGGACTGTTGTGAGGTTGACTGGTTTATTCTTGATTACCACAGAGGGGGCTGAGATCTGGACAAGGTCAAGTTTACCTATAGTATAAAACCCAAAGAAGAGAGATCACAGTAATAGTAACAGAAAACTCACTTTTCAACACATTAGTATGAGGAAATGGACTACTTCATGTAACAATGTTGTTATGGGAAGTTACCAAACCTCGTAAAAATCAACATTAATCAGCAGGGTAGTCATCATCGATGTGAGGTTGATCATAGCAGAACAAGGGATGATTGACGTCATAACTAGCAAACTAGCTTATTGTTCCCAAAGGAACACTGAAATGTTAAAGGGACTAATCCCTTATACTATCTTTGAACCGAAAATTCTTTATTTAAATTATCAAAATGTTTGTTTCTAGGTACTAATGTTTACTCATCTAAATACTTGGCTTCCTCCCTTTTATACTGTACATTTAATCTCCAAGTTATGGTTCAACCCACGTGTGTGACTGAAATATGCTAGCATGCATACGTCTATAGATTCTTCTAAGCAATTTTAATATGCAAGTATCCTTAATTATAAATCTGCCTCTTTTCCCTTTTTAGAACCAACTCTTTCAGATTGTGCTATGACTAAAAAGCTTTTCTATCACATTGCTTTATTTTTTAGATGATGATTACTCGATCTTTGAGTAAATAATTCAGCAAAAAAACAGTCACTTGTGCCATACTTTCATTTGTCAAACATTTACGTTACGTTTTTTATGTTATTATAATTTGCCATAATCATAACTGTTGACAGTATAACAGAGGAAACCAGACAATGTGCAATACATTATCTGAACTTACAGGTGATATGAAGGTAGATGAGTGCTTGCTCAGAGCCCAGGCTGTTGCGTGCTGTGGCAGTCACGTGGTAGATCCCAACCTTACTGTAGACATGTTTAATTCCATCTTCTATAGAGCTGATGTTAGAGTATGATATAGCTGTCCCATCCCCAAAGTCCATCGTTATGCTTGTGGTAGAGCCGTCACCCTACGTCAACAACAAAACAAAAAAATGTAAACCACTATTTGGGTCAAGAAAGATAAAGTTCAATTAAAAATAATAGTTTTAAAATACGCATCATAAAAGTCTAGGGGGGGGATCATCTGAGGTAGGCATAACTCTCTTGTTGCACTTTCGTTCCGCGTCTCTGTTGCAACATCAACAACACAAAGCCCCTCACTACCAGTACCTCCTCCAGGAACACCAGGTAGGTGACGTTGTCCCCCAGCTTGGCTGTGAGGGTGCCTTCACTGGTGAGCAGCTGGAGCCCCCGGGGAGCCTGGTTGGGACACCTCTGTTTCCTGGGACTGTACTTCCACAGGCTTCCTGCAGTGCAGTTATTGGACTGGGCTTTTCGGTACCTGTAAGATTCCCAAAGAGACACACGGACCAACAACAGTACAAACAGAAAGTGATCGAAATATATGGGCACTTTCGACACCATGCTATGAATACTGTATGCATAGTTCCTACATGCCACTTTCTATCTTATCTGAACAGAAGTCATTGAGTCGTCAGTGGAGCTGTCTGAAGTACACAGTAGATGGCTCTGTCAGACTTACCCAGTGGAGTTGAGAAAGCTGTCCCCCATGAGGCATTCTCGGGACACAGAGGACGGAAAGAACCAGAAAGCCGGTCTACAGCTGCCATCACTCTGCCTCTCAAAGCCATAGTCACTGTTTGGATCGACAGACACACGTAAATAAGTTAGGCCTTCATGTCATAGGATAGGGAACTAAAGACGGATGGGTTTCTTGGGGCTAAAAAGAGCCAGCATAGCTCAACACTCTGGGAATACCACGTCCTGGATATTAAGGCAGTGTTGCAGAAGTCAGCGACTTACTGATATACTACAATATATAAGTGGAGCATCGGTATTCTCTGTCACTAAAAATCGTGACATGCAATTCTACTGGGACCACCTTTGAAACCCCTCAGCAGGTAGGGATCACAAAGTAATATCTTCCTCAAAAGAACAGAAAACTTTCAGTAGGCTGTATTTCAACACTAAACTGCTATTCACGACACCGACGCTATACTTCTTTGGGTAAACATAATTTCCCCATTTGCAAATGATGCAAAAAAGATTAGTTAGATCAGTGAAAAAAATAAACACTTGAAAAATGTAAGTTCCAAAGTTTTGCAAGATCTGCTTGTCACTGCTTCGGCATGCATTGGTAATCTTATTATTATTCACTAAGGAAAGGGCCTCAGACACAGACAATAACGCAGCAATCAAGGAGTGAAGCAATGCACCGGCCATACGGTCATATGCTAATGCATTTATGGGACACACAGAAAATGTCTGATGGAGGCCTACCCATAAACTGCACTGTGTTATGGGTCAATTAAATTTATAATTGGATGTGTTTATTCAGTGTGTAGACAACAAAGCATTGAAATAATTGCAGTAGCCAACTATCTCTTAAATTTAGCATTCGGTTTTATATTTACTGTATCCTCAAATTTAAATAACAGGAACAATAAAGATGCACGCACCATTCAAAGTCTTTCTCTGTGCATGGACAGCTGTCTGACATCTGGGAAATATACTGATCTCGGGTTTTGACACATCTGGCATTGGCTCTCAGCTTCTGGAAGATTCTCTTGACTCCCATGATGCAAACTTGATCCTGTGATAAATAATGCATGAATGTAAAAAAAGCAAATCAATTTTACCTTGTTTTATCTTTTCAACATGCATAGCAGCTACCTGGGGAGGGTTCTTATCTTTAAAAAAAAATGGAATATACCAAATATTTAGATTTAGACCAAGTTTTATTCATTTTGTTTTCTTTGTTTTTATATTTCTTGCTAATACAGGAACTTGGTAGATCAACTCTACCACAAACAAACAGAGCCGTAATGCCCTCCATGCTTTTACCTCAGTGCGGAGCTGCCATGTTTGGTAGTCTTCAGAGGTACATCTTCTATTAAAGATTGACCTGAAGTCGATTTTGACAAGCTGCCACTCCGAACGATGGCTGAAGTGGCCAAACACTCTGCAGGTAAATGACATGGGAACAAACATTTCCCTATTATAATCAGCAACAACAACAAAAAAGAGCAATCTGTGCTCAATGAAACACTTCTACAAAACAATGTCAAACTGTTTTGTGAATTAAAGCACATTGACAATAGTCTACCTCTTGACTCTTTGCCCACATCTAATTATTTACAGTGCTTAACTCCAATCAACAGTGTTAAAGGGTTGAAAGAGTAATATTAAATTAGTAAGTGTATTCTCCTTCTAACTTCCATTTATCTTACGTCACGACGAGGGAGTCCTCGCCCGGCTCGCCCAACACTCCATCCACATACAGCGGAGAAGACGTGAAGCTGTATTTGTCCCAGTGTTGGCCCTCGTCAAAGCTCAACCTGACAGGGAGGAAACACAAGGGGTCCATCTCTATAAACACATGGATAGTTCCCCACAGGAATATTATAGTAAAGTGAGAATGAAATGGCACTGTGGGGACACACATATCTATCCATAGCTCTGATGTTTAATGTACATCCCAAACTGTAGAAAGCAACACGCTGTCAGCCATCAGGCATGGCAAAAGTATGGCTGATCAAGAGAAAATGGGATAGTTTACCAAATGTGTCTGATGGGCAGAGGGGTGTGTCTGATGGCCATCAGGGCACCTCCTTGATTCAGAAACAGAACACTGTACTCCTCCTCAAAAACCTGTACAGACGTCAATAATATATATATATATATATATATACATATCACATTAATGACAATGATAGAAAATCAAATGTCCGTACTGTGTCTTTATGATCTCTCGCACACAAAAACAAGAACAAAACATTCAAGTACACACGCGAGCACACGCACACGCACACGCACACGCACACGCACACGCACACGCACACACACACACACACACACACGTCACACATTACTGGTCATAATACATACAAAGAACAAAGAAAAATGAACACAAATCAAAGAGGAAGGCCAAACAGCTCCCTCCAGGTGTCTTAGAGACTGAATAGCACAATCAACACAACAGTGGCTCCCTGACAGTGGTTCGCAAAACAGCTTGAGATCTGGGAAGCACTCAAGGCATGGTGTTTTGCATCATGCTTCAAAAGGTTGCCCTCCTCAAGGAACTATTGAATCATAAGTTGATGTGGGAAAAAAAAGAAAGAAATATTGTTTCACACTTCAAAGGTAGCAGGATTTGTTTTGACGTTGATCTTACCTCTCGCCATGTATTCCCAGCATCTGAAGTGATGAAAATGCTGACATTACTGCTGGTCAGCTCCGGCCCAATTGTACCTAGACACAGAGGGTATACAGTGAACACTTATAAACAGTCTACAGATGACTCACCTGCCAGCATTTTGGTTCTATGTACTACCATGTCTGGCTACAGGCATCCCTTTATATTGTGCACAGCTCAAGTACAAACAGAAAGTTAAGGTCACATATTACTCAGATTAGGAGGAGTGGGTTGATTTGACCCCCATTAAGACATTTGCTCTACATGGAGTCTGACGCGCTATACAATCCTAACACCTGTAAATCAACAGAGGTGGTGGCAGACTCAAATCGATCTCACACTGCCGACTGATTTCACCTGAGACGGGGATTTGCAGCATTTGTTGGGAAAGCAGAAGGGGAACTATGGATTTGTTAGGGGGCTAAGTCTGCCGGTGCGTAAAGAGCAGTGTAACGGTTGTGTAAATAATACAAAGGAGGATCTTAGGGGAAGAGTGCAGCCTCTGTGGCAGCTACTAACGAGGGCTGGAGTAAACAAAGCTAGGGCGGCACAGAGCACATCACTCCCTTACCCGATGCTATTATCATTCCTGGAGATGACTCTTTGCTCACGATGTTGCCAGAGGTGTACGGGTTCTCCGACACATGGAGGTGAAGGTGCAACGAACAGTAGGGCTGGTAGAGCACAGAGACAGTGGAAAAGACGGTGACGGCTGTGGGCTATTGTTAGCGAACATCGCGACGGGTTATCTAGTCATATCCAAATAATGGGTAATGACAATAAACAAACCCCTGTTTGCTGTCATAGGCCAGCTTGCATCAGCTGTTGTGTGCTGTCAGAGGCAGAGCCACTTACCTGCACACAGAAGACAGTGTTTCCCCTGCGATCTATGGCGGGAGCATGGAGCAGACGCCAGTCTCTCCCCTTGTTGTATGTGATATAAGTTTTCACTTGGTTCTCCACAACTTTGTTTGACAGGAACACCCCTTTAATCCCTGCTACCTAGGAACATAAAACGGGGAGAGAGCGAGAGAAAGTAAGCCAGTAAGGAAGGATATAGTTAGGTAAAACAACATGGCGTTGCAAAAGCAAAACATTGGTAATTTATTCTAAAACAAAACAAGTCAAGTCGAAGCCCTAGTTTTGAGAAGAATTATGTCTGCACGCCGTGGTTTTTCCTGACAGGAAACCCTTTTTCCGACCATCTGTAGTGCTCTAAAGAGAAGGAGAAAACAGCATATGGCAAAGCCCAGAGAAATCTTTTACTTCTTTGTGTTTCGAGAGGAGAGAGTTGCTTGCTCTTGCACGCAGCCATTACTCCAGCTGCAGCTGCATGCTCTTCAAACCGGAGAGCACTATGTGTCGCTTAAATCCCAGTGACCTTTTCATGGCTCCACTGTCGTAGTTAGTCACTCTCCTCACCCCCATGTTCCTCCACGTATTGAGTGGGGTGACTCCATGCAGAAAGGGTTCGGACGTACATGAAGGGATCTCTGGCGGGGCGAGCTTGAACAAAGGTTTTAATAGAGGTCAATGAGCAACCAGAGTGAGCATTGCCGACGGCTCTCCTGGCGGTATGACTGTTATACCATGTGTGCTTTTTAGAACTAGTTCAGGATGAGGTTAATCAAAAGTGATACACACGTGTAGCCATTGCTTTCTAAATGTACTAATGCGGAGGCTGTTGGCTAAAGACAGGCCCAGGTGGTCCTAGATCAGGATACCATGTTCCACACCATGCATTTATGGATGCACTCTATATACCTGTACATTCATTTAATAATAATACATAGTGCAAGTTATGACAGGCAATCGTCACTGACACAGGCCCATGTTTCACTTGAGGTGGATGGGAGATTAAGAAATACAGGGAGAAAGACATATGTGGACAGAGAGAGAGAACGAGAGAGGGGGAGATGGAGAGATGAAGAGAATGTGACATTGGAAGAAGAGAAAGAGAGGAAAAACAGCCCGAAGCAAATGTGGACAGAGACACCGGGATGCTTAAGGGCAAATACCATCTGTTCTTTGAAGGGCATGACCTCTTCTCCAAAGGATCTCACAGTGGAGTGCACACCTCCCCAGCACCAGGACGCTCCTAACATATTACAGTCTGTGTGCATTGTTCTCCAGTCCCATGAAACTCTGAAGGAGGCATTATCTGGCTCAGTTTAGCTGGGCTGAGTAGCTGTAAGGGGGTGATACAGACTGAGGAAGCTGGCTCCAGCGGGAGCACGGCAGCCTACCTCGTACAGGTCCACCATGACGTTGTCCTCGGGTCCTCCGCTGCTCACGATATTCTCCAGGGCCAGCGTGTAGAACAGGCCCCGGGCCTCAGACATGTACAGGTTGTACGAGGCGTTCTGGTGCCAGTCCTGCACCGCGGCAACCACCTGGTTATCATCTGTGCTAATGATCTGCACGTCCTAGGGATAGGAAGGTTTTCATAGGAAAAGCCACAATATCAGCCAATGGTAATGACAGGTAGGACGATAGGACGATCTTGAATAAGGAAAGCCCTTTTTTCATGTGAGAAAAGTCTCATGGTGCAAGTTTCCGTTTTAGTTATTGTTTTGATGAGCCACATGCAAAGTCTATATTATCCAGACAGGAGCCATTGGACACAGAATAAAAACAGAATGTCACATGGTAAAGTAAATGTTCACACCAGTAGAATGTATAATGTTAAAAAAATCTGTTATTTCATCAAACTCACCTTTGGCAGGGTGTACTTCGGGAGTTTCATTGGGTAGAAAGCATTTCTTCTGAATGATACATAGTGAATGGATTGGCCACCCATTGGCACCTAAAAAAACAAACATTTTAATTTGCAATTTATTGCTTGAGCTGTAATGTGACATTTTGAATGATGACAAATGTTTAGTATAGTCTTTATTGCTATAATCTATTACTAAAACATAAGGCGCCTCTACAAAATGCCATTTGATAACAGTAGCGCATCTCGGGGTGCTAATTTACCAAGCTACATTACACACTGTGATTGTTTTAATTTTACAGCCTCTCCCACCATAGTAATGGCTCCGTTTAATTAATGAACAACGTGACTGCTTCCCCATGCAGCACTCACCCTGTTTTTAATTGTCTTTTAACAAAGCGCTAGAACTGGCTTCAAACCCACCTGAATGAAAACATACTCATCCTGAACCACAAGGGAATCATGGAGGATAGTTCCAGGGAACGGCTTGCTCTTGTTTGCCTCCGAGCAGTTCTGCAGTTTACAGGTTATGTACTGGGACCCTGGGACACACACACACACAATGAACGGTTAATCTCCAGAGCAACGCAAACAACTAGTAACTTAAATCATGGTTGATTTAAGTTGGTGGTTGAATGGTGGTTGATGGTTGAATCTGAATGAAAGTAAAAGAGTAAAAGTAAAAGAAAGAAGACCCTAGACGTATGGGGTCTGTCCCTGGTCACGCCGCTAATAGCCTAGCCAGTGAGCGCTGTCCCATGGAGTTAGCTCCAGCCAAGTGAGCCAGTGTCCCCACAGACAGAGACATTAACCCTGGGAGCCTCTTGGAAATACCCCTCTCAACACACCGGCCAAGAAAAGATCCGAGTCATGGCAGCCAGGGGCCTTTAAAGATTTATTATCTTAATAGTATGATGAGAGTGTCTACTTTATGTGGAAATGCAAATGAGGGGCAGAGAGAGAGAGAGAAGGGGTGATAGTTGCAATAAGTGTGCTCACAGATTTATTAACTTTTATGCAGCCTTGGAGTAAGTGTGCTCACAGATTTGTTAACTTTTATGCAGCCTTGGAGTAAGTGTGCTCACAGATTTGTTAATTTTTATGCAGCCTTGGAAATAAAGTATTGAAATGGAACTAGAATGTCAAGCACTTAATACTGTATAATTGAAACAATTAACTTTAAACGCAATACAAATAAGAACAAGGGGAGGTCAAAGAGGACTTAAACTAAATAAAAAATGCATTCAACTGCATGATGAGGAGCCAAAAACAATGAAAGGTTTGACTGCATTGCAAACCCTTTCCAAAATGGTTTGAGGTGTGTACACAGAGAGAGATTTATTACACGGTAGATAAAGACAGTGAATGAAGTGAATGAAGAAACTGATAGTGTAGTCATTAAAAGGAGTACTTACGTCCATCTGAAACTGTGATCTCTAGGTGGATCACACCAGGCTCTCGGTCAAAACCTAACCTGGACCTGGACACACAGATAGTAAGAATGAATCCTTCATTTTGCATCTCAGAAACTTCCCTTTCAATCTGATGCATTGAAACAGAATTCAATACATCTCAATATCACATTGAGAGCATGTTTCAACCTTATGAGGAAACAAATAAATAATTCAAAAATACCAATGTAAATTTTAAAATAGCATTTCAACATTTTATATTCAAATGTACTCACAAGACAGCAAAGTATAAGAAGCTTCCAGTAGACGTCAATTGAGAGACTAAAATGATGGGTAATAACGTTTTATTGGAATACTAAACTGCTGCCATTGCAAGTTTTGAGGAGATGCTGGCTAGTGCCAAAAGCCCTTAATCTTCATAGTTCCAATGTGTCAAAGTTTGCGAAATAAATAAAAAGTTTTTCAGGGTATTAATCCAAATAAAGTATTACACAATTTGGTATCTGTACTGGAGTTTACTGAAGCTAGCTAGGCTTACAAAAAAAGACAAAAAGCTAAAGTTATCGCATACGAAAACACAATTGGCTAGATAATGGCCTTTGAATTAACAGCAGTTTTAATCACACTACCTAATCTCTTGGTATTCCATAAATGAATGTAATATATTGAATAACTTCACAATTTGAATTATTTGCAAGAAGACATATGGCTGAATTGATAAGTTGATAAATTCTTCCACTTACCAGTAAAATCTGTTGGCGACCACATTGTCATGCACAAGCTGCCATCTTCTCCCAAACTCAACAGAGACATATAGCTGCAATGTAATACATCATTCAGATTGTTTCAGACAAGCATATGCAAAACGACAAAAAATAATGGTTCCAAAACAATCCAACCATTCTCACGTTCACTGCAAATTCTGAGTGGAAGTTTCCATGCTGAAAAATGGAATGTGTTGTGCGAGGGCGCTGATGTGGTACAACGTTGATTGTTGAGTACAGGATAACATAATGGCTGTTTTTATTGCACTTTACTGAGCTCACAATTGGGAATGGGCTTGTAGCCAGTGATGCACTGGTGAAGTGGAAAGGATGCTGGCTATAAAGCAGGTATAGAGAGCTGGACGGTCAGAGGGAAGGAGTGAATGAACAAGATCGAGTTCAAAAGGAAGAGAAAATTATGTGTTGGCAAGTAAAATATACATTAAAGGGGAGAGGGAGCAAGAGAGAGAGAAACGAACTGAAACCCAAAAAGAGAGGAAGAAAGAGGCTAGTTTGCCATCTTTTATTGGTTCCTCTCTGCTGTTCTGTCTGCAGGACCGGTCACTAATTGAGAAAATAAAACGACTCACTTAACTGTCATAATTATCCCTTTGAATAAAGCCATTAGGCTCCTACTTTCTGCTGACCTGGATTTGTATTGAAGCACTCAAAAAACATGTCCATCTGCCATAATGATTTAATGACCAAGTAATTTCAAAGCTATCGATGGGGTTTTGGTAAGCCACTCATGTGTGTGCCTACCCACCTCATACGTGTATTAGTGTGTGTGTGTGTGTGTGTGTGTGTGTGTGTGTGTGTGTGTGTGTGTGTGTGTGTGTGTGTGTGTGTGTGTGTGTGTGTGTGTGTGTGTGTGTTTGTGTGTGTGCGTGTGTGTGCGTGTGTGTGTGTGATAGTGAATGCCTGCTTGCATATCTTTACGAAAGTGTGTTTGTACGTGCACAGTATATATGCATGTGTGTGTACGTGGCAGACAAACATAATAACAGGCAAAGACTATGTTTGGCGTGGGCTGCCGGCCAGACCCTATGGCTTGTTTAGGCGGACAGCCAGGTGAGGAGCTGTCTCAGCCTTGGCTCTGGTGACAAATTAAAGTAAGGAGTCCATCCTAAAAACCCAACAGCATAGTATAAAAATAGAAGAGAGCAGGGATTGTTCCCACTGAAATTGGAAGTGCCCTATCTATTTGTAGTTTATGTCTGTAAGATATTCATTAAAGTCCTGGTGCTGGGATCCCTTAGGATGTTTACAGATCCTTCATCAGTCATCCTGGGAAAAAAACCCATCTGCATTGGTAGAAAGTTAGAGCAAAGTATTTTTAGTATTTCTCCCTCTCTTTCTCCTCACAAAGACACACACACTCACACACATACACCATGAAACATGTAAACGCCTTGTTAACGTTGACAGGGTAGACAGCTCCTCTGACATTAATCACACTCTTTACTTGCATCACGTGTAACGTGCACTCACACCCCATCCTGAGCAACAACAGCTACCTTTTGGTCGTGGCTGTACGCCAGGATCCAGTCCTCCTGCTCGGGGTGGAAGAGGAGGCTGAGGATGTCGAAGGCCAAGTGGTGCTTCTCGTAGGATGCCCCTTCGTCAAAGCTAATGAGGAGGCTGCTCTCCACCTCCGGGTCGGTCAGCAACATGATCTGAGATGAGACAGGACAGCAGATGGGGAGTTTTGCCTCTTGCCCTGACAGCGTCCTTTTCCACAGGGCTTAGGTGTGCTAGCTCACTGCTGTGTGCTATTAAGGAACAGACAGGTGCACTGTGGGCTTCTCTGGCGCTGTGCTACAACCCAGTGTAAAAGTTAATCTGGTAAATACCGCAGTGAATATGTATTAAAAGAACAAAACTGATATATGATTGGATTAAAGATACCGTTATAAATTAGAAACGGCACTGCAAAATTGCAAATACTTCCGATCACACAGTGGTTCTGAACCACAAACTAAATAAACTAAATAAAGTATGTAGACAAGGTTTGAAGTTCATGAATCATACCTTTCTTTTGTTATTTGGACTCACGTACAAGTAACTCAGTATTGTTTTTGGTCCGACTTTTTCATTAAGTTTCTCGTACGTCGTTCCATAGTCTGTTGACCTAGAATTCAATTACAACATTAAATGAGCTCTCATATTGTTAATGGTGAGTGTTGGAGAATATAATAATACTTATCACTTAGCACACCGATAGTATCATTAAGCAACTCAGGCTAGCAGAAAATTGCACAGGAAACAATCTTGAAGCAATTTAATAGATGAATGGAGTTGTTTAATTATCATAATATACATGAGTATCCTGTCCGATACACGTGGCAAATGTGCCATTACATGTGTGACGCAATACACGGTACCGTATGTTCCCAATCTCAAAATTTTAAAAACTTTAGAACGTTATAAATTACATTAATCTGGCCACACTAACACAATGCATAGTAATTGGAATTCATCAAGAAAAATATTTATATTTACAGCATATTTAAAAGATTTGTGGTCTGAACTATTAGGAAAATGAAAACAAGATGTAAGAATTTGTTTTTTAGCATTGACATAAGTTTGGTTTTGCATGGGTATTGACAAATTTAACTCAAATCTCAGGGCATAATAGCAGACGAGTTAGCATCACAGGGGAGTAAAACATAGCCACAAATATGTCTCTCACCTCCATAAAGAACTTTCTGTCACACTTCCAATGTTAAAGTCAAAGTATTTTGTCAACATAAGGATCACCTAAAAAAGAAAGGATGAAACATGTCAACAATAGATCACTGACAATAACTCTGTTGTTTTGGGTCCTAACTCCTCCATGTTAAGTGAAGCTTCAATATGGAAATAGCCATGCATTGCATGATATTGCATTGTCAGAAACTATCACAACTTGCCAGCCTTATCTTAAAATAGGCTCTTCTCAAACGGCGCACACAAAATAGGGTGCCTTTTGTCAAACTCCTCCAGCATGAACAATCAACAAACCATCGCATCCCCAACTTTTGGCGTGTTTTAGTTTGGTGCAGACTCTGTTAAAGTAATTCTATGCTACGTATTGCTTTTTTAAGACCCAACAGGCTCATGCTATGAATACCGGCACTGGTGCTCTATAAATAAATGAATAAGTAAGTAAGCAAAGCATCTATCATTCATCCCAGGCACAGCCAGACTGGGCTCGTAAATACTGTGGACATCTTTTTTGAGGAGGCTTGTAAAAAAACGTCATAGTCATAGGACATTTAAACAGGTCTTTGCCTAATAGGAAAGTAAAGCCATAAATTGTTAGGCACTTGTAAATCGTCCCAGATGTTAATTAAATGGTCTATAGGGACGGCTCTATTTTCTTTCAGTTAATTTGAATGGAAAAACTCTTTCACTCGTTTGAACTTAAATCAAAGACTGTGTGTTGCTTCGTTGATAATGCATGGTCCGTCTTGTTAACAGATTCCTACATGATATATTCCATCTGTCCTTAATACTGAAGGGGGCAATATGGTAGAAAAATGCATTACTTTAATTGCTTCTTAATTTAGTTATTAAAATGGTGAACTGTAGTTGTTCACTGCAGAGCACACAATTAGCAGGCTTCTCATTTGTTTCGTTTTGTCAAATTATCTGTCCGACAAAGTATTTCTCTTCTAATTGTACGTATACAGAGAGCTACATTGGTGTGTTGGCAGAATTGTAGTGTGTGCAAACGTTGTGTGGTTTATAGAAAGAGCTGTAATGGGTACTCAAGATAGGATACAGAGATGTATCCTATATTAATAATATTGCCTTGAAAGCATCTTAAGCCATTGCCATAGCAGCATTTTAAGCAAGACGAGTTATTTCATATTGTTTGGAAATTAACTTTCCTTGGAGCTGGTATAGGTTTGGAGATTATTAGCGTCCTCTATAGTGTAATCTGGAAAACTATTCGTTGTGGGTTTAGATATTAAAAGAGCTCCATTTGTGAAGCATTCTAGCAGTTTGAAAATAGTTATTATTAAAGTGCATTATTAAAGGTATAGATCAATGTATGTGGACCTGTGTAACATTCAGAATTTGTGAAATATTTATGCTTTGTCTTCAAACACGCCCCACAATTTCAGCACCGTAAAAAGCATCAATACTTTGCATTGCATATATGAATAGTGTAGCAAAATCAATTCTGTAGATTGTTCAGGGTGAAATTGAGATTGATATTTATCTATAGCATCTAATTTAGATTTATATTTAATCAAACAACTTTTGTTGTTTAACTGACAAAAAATATTATTACAGGGTGAGGATAACCTCAAAAGCCTGAACCTTGTACCAAAGATGAGAGGGTAGAACTCCGTTAACATGTTGGAAAGGAATTACACATGCTTGCAACAAATGTCTCTAAAAGGGATTATTTGACATACGAAATCAAGTAAATTGATTTGTAAGCCTAAAATCCTTTGCAAATCTCAAACTGTGGGGGAGAAATACATTAAGTGGAATCCGATCATTATTGAAGAATCAGATGTGGTTTATTGGGGGCTTAAATGGCTTAGATGGAAAGATTACTAGTGTGAAATAAGGTGTTGTATTAGGGGGAGGGGGGCAGCACTGGAATAAAGGCCTTGCAGTAGAGGGGTTTAAACTACATTAGTGAAGGGTGAAGAAAACCCAAAAGAGACATTCAAAATGAGTGCACATTACAATTCATTCCCTACCTCTCAAACACCCTGATCCAGACCTATCAGCTGATCGAATTAAGTTACCTCATCAATAAAACTGCCAGCATATTTAGCAAGCGCAATTAAATAGATGGATGATTCCATCAAAAGCCATTGCAACCAAAGAAACTGATCAGAATATTAATACTAGTTGTTCAAGCTTTCTTGTTAGAACACTGAGAAAGGTGAAGCACAAATCTGTAAATCCGACTACTTCTAAAGTAACAAGTTTCCTAAAAGCTGGTAAAAGATATGAAATGTCAACCGCCAGCTTTTGTACAGATGCAAATTGCTTCACTCCCGGTAAATGCTTCTTGGATCCCAACATTTGTGCCCATTACAAAGGATTTGCATTTCTATAAGCACTGTGGCACAAGGACAGATAATTGGGGGGAAAGCCTCTGTATTCATTAAAGGGAATGACTCCCTGCTGCTTCAGATAAGGTACACGGTAAAAACAAATGAAGTGAAAATGAAGGAATTAATCCGTTTCCAAAGAATCAAATGAAAAACAGAATTCCTTGAAAAGATCTTTTGACTCTGTTGTTCTGCTGAACCCTCTGTATCAAAGCCTTTACCTACTGTAGATCAGCAGCAAATTAAAGCAGAATATTCTTACAACATTATGCAATCTAAACACCTTTTAGATGCAAGCTCAGTCAATGCAATGTCCTCTGACGTCTAATGCAGGGTGTGCCCATGCAAGGGCCACATCAACTTGCCTATAACGTGGATATTAATATTGTTTTAATTGTTTTTACTTAATTAGCCAGACATAGACCTACAGTGGACTTTAGAGTGAAGACACCTTAGGTATGCATTCAAGTTTGGATTCTTGCTTCAACCACAGATGTACAAATTGTGTATAGAGGCTTATGTTTGTCTGTCAACTCAACTCATATCACAAAGACAAAGCTTGCTGGTTGATCAGATGTTGAACAGAGGATTTTCAAAGTCACGGTTTTGCTCGCTCATGGATAACAGGTCAATTGAGTCATGAATTATGAAATGGCTCCACAATAGCAAGATGAAATTATAAATTGGTCATGCCCTTCTCTGGCTCTTCTGAATTAAACTGACCCTGAATAGCAATTGTGGCATCTACACACCTCAGCAAATGAAGATAGAACTAGAAGCAAGTTGTTCGCTCTTTTCTTATTTTGTAAAAAGTTCACCCTTGTCACAGTTTCCTAAAGCGTATGAGTCGTTGTAAGGGTGGGGGGACAAGTTCAGCATAAAACGTAGGAAGGCAACAAAGGGTATAGCCAACAAAAGAACGCCAAGCTCAAACAAAGACTTTCACAGTAATTCAAGGTGTTTATCACAAGGCTTGACCACATGGTTAGTAAATAAATAGACAACATTTCTGCCTGTTCCACCAGAACACACACTGGCTGCCTCATTGATATATATATCCTTACGTCCAAATTGTTTTTGACAGCGAAGCCTGCTGGCTTGAGAATCCAGCAGAAGCAGCTTATCCCTACTTCTTAGGGTGTATGTTTTTGCACCAACAACTTTCCTCAATAAACGAGGGAGCCCAGCTGCAGTTCAACAGCCAGACTATGAGAGCCTGCTGTGCCTCGAAGCTCCACACTACATTAGGGGGGTGTGTGATCAATGTTGGCAAGAATAGACATCGAGCGAGTTTATCTTTTTATTCAGCCAAAAAAGTATCACCCGCTGCGCGGTGGTGGCTTTATAAAGCTGCTTTCAACTCTTCGATACTAACCTCATCTGAAGTTTGTGAGTGATAAAGATCAAGAAAAAAGATATGAGTTCTGTGTTGACAAACTCACAGCTGCCTTTGCACGTAGATGAAGGGATTACATCTAATTAGAAAGACATATTGGGCGATATTTCTCGCAAAGCCAATTGTTTATAGCTGTTCTGCTACATATACATATTTTTTATTGTGTCCTTGCAAACGCTTGTCTGTTAGCCGGTCTGTGAGGTCTGTAAGGTCTTTAATATAATTTGCATAATTTATATATATATATATATATATAAACTGTTACAATTTGTTTGTTTTGTCAAATTATCCCAATGTGTGTATATGTGTATAGGAATAAATGTATACATTTTTAGATAGAGAGATAGAGAGATTTTTATATCGAGAGATTAAGTCTATTTAGCTAGTATTCTTGGTTCTTGCTATGAAAAGAAGGTGATGTGAAGACTGATTGGTTCCTAAGCTACTGTACCTTTTTTACTCATTATCACCATACAGCCTGAAGGTCTATGATTTATCAAGGTATGAGAGGTGCAACCTTGAACTAATGTAGCATGAAGTCTGGAGTGGTGTGAAGCAAAGGAGAACAGGGGCATTATGTATTTGTTACTTGACTTTAATGCAAAGAATACTTAAAGCTAAAGTGGTACTTAATGCATACAGATCGTTAACTAAATGGAAAGTTACTTAATCAACTGAACATTAAACAAGGCAGCATGGTTGCCTAAAATCTTAAAAATATATAAAATTGTATTCTTAGCATGTGGGATTTATGAACAGCTACGTACACCCAACAAAGGAGGAGAACGATAAGGTACAGCAGAGGGAAGCGGAGTGAGTGATAGGTGTGTGAGTGAGTGGATGTGTGTGTGTGCGTGTGTGAGTGTGGGTGTGGGTGTGGATGACTGTGTGTGGTAGGTGGGGGGGGGGGGGGGTATCGGAGGTTAACCCATCATAGAGACAGACTTGCAATCCACCAACTATCATTTCCCATGCGTCCTGGGACCGCCTGTATGCAAACAATAACTCCCAATAACCCTTTTACTATTGCCTTCCTTAATGTCTTTGATCTAACTAACGGCTGAAACATGAAATGTTTTGTTAATAACACATTGTTGTTTTGCTAAGAATAAATGTAGTTTAAAGATATATTCGATTGATATTTCATTATTATCATTTTAGTCTTGGAAAGCCTTGCATGCGTATGGAGCTCAATTGCTACTCACACTACTATTTTGACCAGACCAATGAACCATGGCCTGGTTATGAGCGGAATCCCCGGTCAGAGCGAATGTTGAAGTTGTCAGTTGAAACTCCTGGTGGTCTACTGTGGAGGCATCCTCCCCGTTCCAACGGAATCCGGACCAATTTGCGCTGCTATCAGTCTGTGCGCTGCGCTTTCGTCTTCGACGTCGACTTCTATAACCTGCCGCAACCTTCTTTTTGAATGTCTTCTGATTTAACATGTTTTCTCTATCACGTTTGTGGATTGCCCTACGACCTATAAAAGTATCAGTCACCTTGTTTACAAGTGGCACTGGTATCATTGAAACGGTCCTTTTAATATTGGAAACCTTTTCTCCAAGATTACGCACACAATTTCCAAGGCTTTTTGAAATATTTCCCGACCGCTTCTTTGCCAAAAATGAACTTCTGATTGGGTTCCAACCATATTCCGTGACGCTCTGATTTCTGTTGTTTTTATATCTGCGACTTGGTGACATCTCCGTCAATCCAACAAACGCATCCAAGCGCCCTCCTAACCGATCCAAATTTGATGCCTGGGGCGCTGGTTGAGCCGATCTAATAATCGCAAATTGGCATGATGGAATACACCTTACCTGCGCCTTTGTCATGTCGACAATGGAAGTTAAAGTAATAAGCCAAATCCACTTACTAATGTGGGAACAAAGGACGCAGCCGGTCTCCATCCTTCCTATTCTAAGGGTAGACAATGTCACTTTTTAAGATTTAGCATCTGTTGTGTGAAGTCGATAAATTCTCTGTAAGGTGCTGTGGAGCGCGCAGAGAAGTGCTCAGTAGATGAACTGATGCGAAAGATTCACCGGAGGAGGAGCTGGAGGTTGGTTGGTTCTCTGATTATAGAGCATTTTTTGCGCCTGCGATAGAAATCAATGATTGGAAATATGTTAGCGGCTCTATTACATTGCTTATTACATTATTACATTGATGTCAAAAATATTTTGGAATTATTCTTTAAAAACATCCCATTTATTTAAATTACTGGCTGTTTTTGATCAGTTGTGAAGTAATTATCTGTTGGTTTAAATCAATCAATACATTGTGGTTTTACTTAACTATTTGAGATCTGTGCATGTATGATAATCCGTTTAAAGATATCTGAAGGACAACATACTTTATGGGTTATCTTTCAAAGACAGTGTGTCAAAGTACCAGAGACACATGAGCTCCTGGCCAGGTCACACCTGTCAATCAAATTACTCAATTTATTAATCAAATCATCCTGACCTTTCTGTGGAACAATATGCACATTTATTGTATTCCAATTGATATGTTCAAAATACATATTTAAAGGATATTATCTTGAGATGCTCTTGGAGTGGCATATTATGTACCTAAACCAATTTTCAAAACAATTATGCAGACCTATACATACTAACTCACATATATAAAACCTGTTGTTGTTGCTCCATATACTGTAAATCTTAACTTAACACTGTGGTAATTGATTGAAACAGTTAATTTACTATTTGTATACGGTTAGGAATGTAATGGTAGTTGAGTGTCCAGTGCACAAAACATAAGAATGCAATCCCAGCTCAGTCGAAGCTGTTGACATTATGATTTGACTCATTCAGCTTTCCAGCCCTCAATACTTTAAACAAAGGTTATTATCAACACAAATAATTAATAAAGTATAGGATTAGTTAATAATGGTTTAACAAATACAGTACTTGTGACATGAATCTAAACATTCACAAAGGTACTATAGAGAACATAGGAAGTCAATTTGTATGTCCTCCTCTTGTCAGACGTGTTGTTCAGGTCTGCATCGTAGTGTCAGTCTAACTGAAGCTACCGTTCACCTTGTCATCCGTTATCCGTTACATATGTGAGCTGTGCTCAAACACGGGCCAAAGCTTAGAAAGTGTAAAGTAGCAGATCCTATCTTGAGCCCGTTATTGGATTGTATTTCAGGGCAACATTTAGTCGATACAAGTGGATGCTGTTGACGGATGCCTGAGAGACTCTCTGCATTGAGCTGTTGTCCTCGTCGTCGCACTGTTGGGGCCAGGACGTGCTCCTGTTACACACTAGGGTCAACAGCACAGACACGTCTTTCATTGGCAGCCATTAACGATGCAGTGTGCAAGAGCTGTCTCAATCTGTTTCAGTTAGCCCCCACCCGTCCAGAGGAAGCCAGCCTATAATGCTGATTGATGACTGATTGCGAATTTCAATCATGGGCCATCAGCGTTAAGCTCCGACAGAAAAAAAGGCCAACTTGCTCAAAAATCCTCTGAATGTTTTATAAGAAAACAATGCCGAAGTACCCTGAAATAAATCATGATCCTGTAAGACTCGGAAAGTGTATCTATCAGTATGTTGAGGAAGACAAAAAAAGGCTAAATAAGGCAGAACGAGAAGCAAAAGCAAACAAATAGCATGCCATATTCTTAAAGGAGGTCTGAAGGAATGATGTGAAACCAAAATAAACTAGCCTTAGATCTTAAATGTCAAGATTGTGTAAGGTGTCAAGTTGGATGCACAGTCTCTACATGTCTGTGCACACTGTGGCACCTCTGAAGAAAACGTTTCTTTTAATAGAGAATATTGTGGCTTCTCTGACTGTCACACTGTCTGAATACAAGCTGTGTTATGCTGGCTGTTAGCGAGCTCAGGGTGTTAGCGTGCAAACTTGTGCAGGGAAAAAAAACTGTGAAATGCGCTCCCATGAAAGAGAGATATAATTAATCCTAGCATAAGGGTTGTGATGTTTCTTTAATTGAACAGTCCCTGAGCTTTGTTGAAGAACAAAGACATGTTCCAAAACACAGGCCTTCTTAAAATGTCGAGGTACTGTTGTCATGCATACTCTCACCACCCACTGAAAAGACAAAACACATTGGTACCCCGCATGAAAGCTAATAGAACAAATTGTGCTTACGTCTAAAGGAGGCCAGGACAAAGGTAGTCAGGACATTTGTCATGCACACTGGCTGCCCTCGCCATTAGATCCAGCTAAAGCACCCAAACCTCTGCTTTTCATGCTGGAGACGCAGGGTCTTGGCAGTGCAGAAACCACTGAAGCTGCACCTGCATCAACACCTACAGCAGAGCATACAGTTCTATACAAAAGTAATCCCTGTCTTTGCCATGGCATGCTTACATCCTTAATCCTGTCTTTTCTGGACAGGAAATGAGTGTGAAAATGAGAGACAGCCCAGCGAGTTGATGGATTTATTTTTTGACACAACATTGCAATGACACGTGCACGGACAGACTTCACAGGACAACTAAGCCGCTGCATTCCTTCCTTGCCAGTCAAGCCATATCCCCCTTACCATTGTCGTGCCCTTTATTATCTGTTCCTGTCTCCTATTTGAGACGCTGCCCATCAGATTGCCAGCACACAGTCCTGTTTCTCCCATTGATGTTGAGTGGATTGTGTGATGGCATCATTTTGGTGATTTGCTGTTTGAGCCTTCCACTTCAATTGGCAGAGAACACACCTCTAGGGCACCTTAAGAGATGATTGCCGTTTCAAATAATGATCTCAATTACATTATTGGGAGATAAGGTGCAATGCAATACAGACCCAGGTTAAGTGTTTTGACCTTTTACAACTCTGCAGGCAATTTGACACCTCAAAATCTTTTTTCTCTCTTGCTGAGGAGAAAGGATTTCCAGCACAGGTTTTTCAGCCTTTACGTTTTGTGTTTGCTGCTACGCTCTTAGTATAAGATGCAACACTATTCTATTCACAGAGATTATGAATTATTAATGGGATAAACAGATTTGTACAGATTTGCTTCAATAGAAAATACATCGGTGGGTTATTTTTCCACCACGTTCCAATTCTCGCTAGTCAGTGATAAAGCATGTATTTTAAAAATACAAATGTTGATGTAATATCAGATTATTTACAGGGAATGTTATTGATCCCTTAAATCAATGTTTAAAGTTTCTATTACATTTTAAACACATTTTGATACTATGGCACTGTGGCACTCCATTACGTCATAGCTTATAACCTATACTTTTATGAAGTGGAAGGGGAGAGATAATCTTATATAACTCGGTGGTTGTTAAAATGGTCTGAAACAACAAATGTAGAATTAAAAATGTGTTTTAAAAGTATTTTTGTAACTCATCATCTACAACCAAGTGAGTCCTCGGTTACGACAGAGTCCTCTCCTCCCCTTTCCATCTCGTTCCAACTTACACCTCAGCCCCTGTGTTTGGAACACACTTTTCCTTCTGCACTAAGTGTCTCAGTGGTACTGTAGGAGCAGTGGGAGTTCAGAGTGATGGTATGTGATGTTTGCCAGCCTCCCTGTTCCCTCCCACTGGTCCCTCCTTTAAATCAACGGCCCCAGGGCTAATGCTGTTTCTGGGCATTCCCCCCTAGTTTGTTTGTGTGTGTGTGTGTGTGTGTGTGTGTGTGTGTGTGTATGTGTGTGCCAGTGTATTTCTTCTCTACCATCTCCACTGGTTTGGGGATCTTAAGATGGCTTTGCAATAGTTCCTGAGCTTGCCTTGAGTACCCTCGTCCCACTGCCTCTCTCTGTTACGCACTGTAAGTGTGTTTTAGGCGTGTTTCTTCTTTGAAAGTTGTGTGTTCCCGTGTTTCTCTCTCTCTCTCAACTAATTAGTAGTATAGACAAACTTATTATGACAAAAAGAGAAGGTCACTTTTGTTGTTTAACATTCATACAGCAGCTACACAGGTCGCAGTGCTAGCCAATAGCCACTAATGAGGTCAACAAAGTTTCTCCTGAGTAGTCTAAAGGCCAGAGCAGGCTTAAAACACAAAACTTTGCACTATTACGGGGATGGGGGGGGGGGGGGGGGGGGGGGGACGCCCACACATGGCATCAGTCATTCACAAAGTGAAATGTCTCATCTTTCTGGAGACCCCTCTCATTTTCAGGAATGACGTTTTTGAGCCCTACGAAGGGGTACAAGAGGAACATCCTTCGAGACATCAATTATTAACCAAAGCATATATCACAACCTCTGAGATCAGAACAGCTAACTTGTAAGATACCGGAGGGCTTCTCATATATTTAGCACTTCCAGAGCAACACAAATCTACGACGGAAAAGGTTGGACGTTTGAAATCTGACACGAGTGCAGAGGCTTTGTAATTTCCCTGACAGGTACACGATTTGGCAGAAGAGCACTGTAGGGTGTATGAGTATCTTTGTACCTCTCCACAAGAGGGAGAGGATTTTGCACCACTACACAGAATAGGGTTCCTGTGAAAATGAATATTTGATGATATTGCTAGCAGGCTATGATTGGAAGCATGAGTAGATTTGCATTCCGAACTGCCTTCTGAGCAGAAATTTCATCATTATCAACCTTACATAACAGTGTTAATGTACACAACAAACCTGGAGGGTGTGAGATAGTTAGTTACTGTCTCCATGGGGGTTAAAAACCACTAGGCAGGTAAAAATATTTACCCTTGGTAAAAAGCTCACCATTCTATGACTCATTAGGGCCATTTTTAGCAAGACTCTGAATATTGCTTTGAAACAACTCGCATTCAATTGGGGACGCTGGAACATTTCACTTCTTGTTTCACTGTGTAACAGTCGGCATGTCTTTTTAATCACAGTGTATTTTTAGCAGACAAAGTTATTTTAAGACGCGGTACACTTCTTGACGTAAGTAGTGATGCGTTTCAGAGGTTAGGTGGTCTCCAACATGTGGTCGCAGTTGAGATACAACAATAATTTTGAGAAAATTGTCCAGTTATTTTCCAGTAAGGAGTACATCACATTGTGTCCCCTCCCCAACCTGTATTTCCAGGGCGGTTTGGAGTTTGAAAAATGGGATAGCTGAGCTACTGTAATCTCTGTAAAACAATGAGTCAACACGGAAGCAAGTGCAACAACGCCACCTTTGTCTTGACGCTGTGATGCAAGAAATGTGGAACAGTTATGCCACACCAATATATTTTTGAAGTTATTCTAAATCAAGCATTTTACTGGGAAAAGCATATGCAGGTTTAATTTGGTTGGTTTCCAAATCTCGACAAAACCTTGCCTTGAAAGTGTTCAAAGTCAGACAAATCCAACACTGCAGCCCTGGCTTCTGCTCCACCTGAATCTAAGGAAGCTGTCACCCGTGACTTTCCACACCATGACACAAACAAACTGGCGCCACCTCAAGTACTTTATTATGCTTTGCATTTTATCTCAAGTTCTTTGGTCGGGTGCCAGGGAAGAGGATAAAAAGCCTTGGCCGCAGGTTATGATGGGAGCTCTGATTGAAACTCCAGGCAGAGCGGCTGTCTCTCTCTCCCCGTGTTCACTGGATGGAGAGCTCATTAGGTGCAGAGACCTGTGTGCATTGTTCCAAGTCTGCAGAGTCAGCTAGGGTGCCACTCATCACTCCACACAGTCCAGACTCCTGCACATCTGGTCTGGCAACTTCAGGGTGACCTGCACACGCACACATGCAAAACACACACACACACACACACACACACACACACACACACACACACACACACACACACACACACACACACACACACACACACACACACACACACACAAGCACGTATTATGATGTCAATATGCACAGGGACCCAGGCTTGACACAAACACACAATGCTATCCATACAAATATAGGTCAATACCTGATTACACATGCACATACTGTACACAAGTACTTTTAATACTGGCTGTTGAAGACTGCATTTCCCACATACCCAAGCAAGGACCTTGTCCACGCACAACCTGACACTGACCAACACACACACACACACACACACACACACACACACACACACACACACACACACACACACACACACACACACACACCTTCTCTCTCTCTCTCTTTCATGCTCACTCACGCACTTCTCTCCCTCTCTCACACAGGCACACAGACCAGCCAACATCCTCTGTGATTTACAGACCATTTTACACCCAGCCCAGGTGGCCATCCCCTGCACTGACCCTGCACTGCAGCTCAGGGACAGAGCCATGGGTACATCAGAGGGCTGTCCAGCTGCCAGAGTCACTTGCACAGATAGCTGCTCGCCGCTGCTCTGCCCTCTCTCTCTCTGTCAATCTGTACTTAGCATGCCTTAAACACATCACGGTTTGAAGGTCTTCAAGTCGAGATACTTTTTATAGCAGTGATATTAATCCCAGTTCTCAGTGTAACATTGACTCTGCACAGCAGTAACTTTTCTCAAACTTTACTGCAGCTATGGGCTGGCATTTGCAATATTATGGCGAATGCGGTATATCAGAATTCTGCAGCATAAAGGAGGCAGGTTGCTGTCATGAATCGCAGATAAATGAGACCAAGTCAATTCCACACTGAGAGAGAGGGCGGGATTCTATTGAGAACATGTCACTGTGCATTACGTTCACAGACAGTGCCGGTCTGGTGGGAAAATGTCCAGTAAAAAAAATCTTGACGAGTGGTTGAGACTATCATATTGACAGAGTTTCAGCATGAAAGACATTCAGCCTAGGCGTCTTTTTCTTTCAAAAGACACAATGAATCAATGAAGTCCAATGGAGAAAGGACTTCCTCCTAATGGATCTCACAGAGGCCAGTCTTTTTAGATTAAAGCCACGATAAAAAATCAATACTTTTGAGTCTATCGTTTTCTCCTGCCACTTGCACAATACGTTCCTGGCAGCCGCTCAGCATGCCCATGAACAAAGAATTCACTTCCCTATTTGGACTCTATTCAATCACAACTGGAGTCTCCATCTTTTGCAGGGGGCCCTCAAACTTTTCCAACAAACTTTAAGACCAAGATCGAATAACTGTCTGTAATCAATAAACCAACTTTAGATTCAATGCTAATTCATCAGCAGTCTGACTCAGTCTGACATGCAAAGGAGATGGTTGCTATGGAAATTGGTTCAAGGACGAAGTATTTGCCATCTTTTGAAATCATTGAAAGACTTGAATAGAAATGTCTAAAATGTTTTTATGGAACTTAAGGTTAGGTATAAGTTCCATGTAATTTGTTCTTGATTAACAGTAAACCTATCTACCTAATGTTTGTTCTCTCCTGAGGGGATGTTCTGAATCTCTTTTTGTTCTGATATCCAATTTTTCCGTTTCTCCATAATTTTGTTTGGTTATTTACTAATCTGCGAAGGTCTTCTCCCATCTTACAATGGGCAGGTGTGTTTGATGACTGCACTGTCCATCTGGCACAGGATGATAGCTTGGAGCTTGGATTTAGGGGATTTGCTATGCTCCTTGGATCTGGCAACTCTAAGCTGAGAAGGTGAAATATATCAGATCACAAAGTTGGCAGTTTTGTGTATTATAGCCAATGTGAATTGACTGTATGCTAGTTTATATTTATATTATAACTCAAATAAAGTGGGGTGTGCATTGACAACTGCAAATTGGATTCGTTGTCAGCGATATGTTAATTAGGAGAGCACGTTTCGTTCTAAAATTGTAATGTAAAACACAAGACAAAGAACAATAGAGACAGAATGAGACAGAATAGGGAGAGAAAAAGCAGGAGATAGAGGATGAGAGAGAAAGCAGCAACACCACAGCCTTGACTGTCATTGTGCATCGTGCTGCTGTCCTTGGAGAATTGGCTCCCACTCACAAAGACTTTCAGACTCCTCTGTTGAGTTCACTTGGCTGGAAACAAAAGACTTCACAAGATTATCTAATATTTATTAGAAAAACCTTACATGGGTTTAAATTGGAATGTTTGTGGTTGTTATGGGACGCCAATGTAGTACCTTAATCAAACAAAGTTTGCAGATATATGGGTATAATATAGTAATGACTAATTCTTTATCTGTCAACGTACACAGCTGCACGACAAAAAAATAAATTGGAGAAATTGCCAAAATTCGGGTTGCCCTGAATTCTACCAGATGGCGGATCCAGTGCAGCTCCCGTTAGGTTAATGAGAATCACCTGTTGTGTCTAATTATGGTTATCACCTGTGTCTCCCTGTATTTAATCCCTGTGTTCACAGAATATGTCGTTCTGCCATTGAATCCCCTCTCTCTGTAAAGTAAACAAAGTCGCCGCATTGTGTGACTAATCTTTTTGTATTTACTTGCTACCAGAGCCTCTTTAGTCTAAAAGAGCCTCTTTCCTGCAATTGGGTTCAACTGTTTTGTGACACTATTGTGTGATAGAATGATAGAACCAGAACAGGAGCCAGCAGGATGACTCTTGTTGGAGCACGTGCCCCACCACCAGGGGGCGAGATATGAGGGGATTACAATTTCCCCAATAATGAGAGCCAGCCACCCATATCTGATCCTGCATATATTACCGGAGACTCAAAGAGATGACTTAATAACCGGTATCCCCTTCCTCTCGTGTCCAGAGGGGTGCTTCAATGGCTCCTCCAAAACCACTATTTAGAGAGGCCGAGAAATGCCATTTTCACACCTCCACCTCCACCGTGGCCCTCTTGGGGCACAAAATGTCTGAGGGAGCCCTCAAGATGGACCCAGTTATATTACAGTTGGTAGGAATGGAGGCTTTGTTGGGTCTTCACACACGGTGGTGGTCTGGACAGACCATTAGAACCTGGTTGGGGAGCGAATAGGCTTGAGCAGTATTACCACCACCATAATCCCGGCATCCCGAGGGCACGGGCCAGTCCAGTGGGGGGTAGGCGCAGCCGTGAGGGAGGCCCCTGGGATCCACCGCACCACCAGCAGAGACTCATTGGGGCAACCTCGTGCCCACACAGAGCCGGACCTAGGTGGTGGAGTGGAGGCACTCTCAGGACGTACCTTTGGATGTACCTTTATCCCTAGACAACCCTGGACGTACCTTTATCACTAGACTGACCCGCTCACAAGATAACACAGGGATCTTTGTGGTGGACTCCTTATTATACCCTTATATTATTATTAATTTATATCATGCAGCAAATGTTGGTTTAATTATTATCGCCTATGTGGGGTGTTTCCAGATCCACTAAGTGGTTATCCATGTAACCAGTGGCTTGTAACACAAAGTGACCACGGATTTTAAACCAATTAAGTGAAACAATACAAACAAAACCAATTACTTTTACATGCTATTAATCACATTGTGAAGCATATAAAAATAGATACATTAAACTTTATTTGAAAGATCTTAAGAATATTTTACAAATTAGTTACAAGGACTCTATATGGTGGACCTCAAAGCTTCCAGTAGTTTCAGAGAACATTATGGATGTGACAGCATGGAAAATGAGGCCGACACCAAAGGTAGCACTTCTTGAAACTTATTTCAAATACCATATTGCAGCAGTCTCATGTCATTTCATATTCTGTAGTTTTTTAAACAGAAGAGTACACTATAGTTGTACACTACCTGAGAGAACCTTTTCTCTATGAAAGGTATTTCTAAGGTTTTGATCTGAAATCCTCAATGCATTACATGGAACTTCTATTTCTTTTTTATTTACAATTCACATTTAAGAGCCTCAGCCTTTCACCAACATCTGATATTCAGATATGGATCCACTGAGATATAAACCATTGGTATCTCAAACTAAGATTCTTTGTCGTTGCCGTCTATCAACCCCCAAAATGTGTTCCCTCTCACCACCAATAGGCTCGATATCAATCCCTGAAGACTAAAACATTGACATTGTTTGGCTTCCCCTTTTTAAACAAAATAATTATTTATCTGACCACGGTGCTGCTGGTGTATATTAGACATTAGGGGTTTACTTTCTTGTTATTTGGAATTGGATCCAAAACTTTGAGATTGATTGATTGAGAGGTACACGCATGGTTATTTTATTCCACACTATTTTATGCATCGTGAATAAAGACAGAGGATTCAGAATAGAAAATACCATTGGACCGCACCCTCAAAACTCTATTTTAGGAAACCAAAGACAGGGTTTTCAAACTTCCCATGTGGAATAAAATAATTAAAGACAACACGTCTGAACTCTCCATTCTGAGAGGAGTTAAATCTTTCATGAGCACCATTCCCCTAAAGCTTGGCACAGTGAGGCCGGTCTTCTCTGTGGCACACTTTTCAGACTCCATGAATAAAAGATGGACCTCACATGGGTGTGCTTAAACAACAAAAAAAACATGCTGTCTGGATAGTTCTGCTATGATTCCAAATGTTACTGGTAAGAAAGTCAGCCTTAAAAAGTAATTCTCACTCCCAAATTACCTTTTTCTCTTGGGTGGGCAGGGGCCTCCTTGTGAATATTTTACTGACACAAAGAAATTCACATACAACAAAGTTTTTTAGGGTGTTGGACCTCTTTGTTGTTGTGAATGAGATGTTTAATGGAGACTTGATTGTAGAGGCAGTCTATATTTGATTTGTCTATTTGTCTAGACCTGTGGTGTATTTGATTAAGCCCCCCATATCCTGTAAGCAAGTTATTCATTCTCTATATAAAATGTCACAGTTATTGAAATCAGCTTAGCCAGACTGAAATACATATCTTAGGTATTGCAATGCAAATGACCAGCCTTCCGATCAGAATAGACATAGGAATATGGCAATGTCCTACACAGTGTGTATAACTGTTCACTTGCATTTAATGTTCAGGCTAACCTAATTTTCAAAAATATCTATAAAGTATTACTTGCACAGTTTCTATTGTAAGGTATCAAAGCCATTATCAATCATCTAGTTCCCCAAAATTAAGAATTCCAACACTATTTTATCGCAGAATCATTGCAACAACCCAGAGTGGGGTTAATTAAACCCAATGCAACACATCAAGGAGAAGAAATGTGTTCGGAAAGACATATCTATATATCCAACATGGACTGGATTTCCATTGAGTTGTCAGGTCAGTCTACACCGTAGGTCAGACACATGTCATGCCACACTGAGGTGAGGATCTCACTAGGCTGGTAGAAGGTGCAAGGCTGCAGTAACACCACAGTGGAGCACAGATTAGACCTCTGGTAACATCGGTGATGATCATCACCTCAGCAAAGGGCCTTTCTGTGTAGAGTTTGCATGTTCTCCCCGTGTTTGTGTGGGTTTCCTCTGGGTACTCCGGTTTCCTCCCAACATCAAAAAACATGCCACATCCTCCTACCAGTGCCCTGACCAGTCACTGCCAATTCAACTGGAGTCGGTCTGTGTGTCCTATGTGTTTGAGCAAAACTGTCGTAAAATTTGGGTGAGCAAGTCTGGCGCAAATTGGCTGCCGTGGTATCATTCAGACTGAGTGTTGTGTTTGATAGCTGTCGGTCCATTCGTTGTTCGTTCTGTGTAATTAATTGGCGACCAATTTGTGTAAACAACAAGCGCTTTTCTAGATACTCAAAGTGCTAAAAACGAAATAAAATTAATTATTATTATTATTATCATTGGTTGAAGGTATTTTATGTTGGGCACTTTGATAATGATGGGCTTTCAAATGTCTCTGCATTCTATTGGAATCTACATAAAGGGTAATACACATTAATGACACTGGCAATATTTTATTATATTATTTAATTAATTGAAATTTCACACGTAAAGGTTTTGCCAGGTTTTGTGAAGTGGAGCTTTTGATCAGCGCAGAGCCGAAAGGAGCATAGACACAAAGAGCCTTCTTATTGAGGCATGTCTTTCCTGCATTACACATTATAGTGCATAGGAGTACACGGCTAAAGTGTGGTCTGGTTACCTCCAAACAACGAAGCACCCACATGGATTAAGACCATTAAAACCATTATGTGAATGGAAGGGGGACTTACTTTTTAGGTAAGATTGCAAATTGTATTAAATTAATTGAAAAATGTGGCTATGCCAGCTCTATAATTTTCAATAAACGCCAAAAGTAGCTTGGTGTCAATATTAATCTTCAGTAAAATTAATTTAACTTTTTTGTATTATTATTCATCTACTGGGTAATAACGAATGCATGTTAAATAGTGAACACTTTCAGATAAATTGGTTTAGCACTTGACTAGACACACCTCTCAAAGCCCTAAAGCTATTGGAGCTAACCCACATTATCCCCTTTGGGGAACAGGGAAGTATATAAGCAGCTATGCATTGCTACAGTGTCCAAATCCTGTTCAAAAATAAGTATGGTTTAAAGTCGGAAAAAGCCTCATGTTTTTGAACGTGTGTAGACGAGGTCCATATAACCACCCCAATACCCGCAAATTAAAACAATGAAGCAGTTTTCTATATTTCTTCACTCGTTTTTCATAATGCACAGGACAGGGTGACCTGTTTGGTGGGTCTCTACGTTCGTAAACTCCAAAAGGAAGACACGTCCTCTCTCAGCTATGGCTCAGCAGTGAATCACCACCCACTCAGGAGACCAAATGATAGACTGGAGGGGGTCGCAGATAGAGGTTGACAATCAAGGTACAGTATGTACAGTGTGTAGGACGAAGGCTGGTCTATTCAGTCATGCGTAGAAATGGATTGCGAAAGTATTTAAGCAGCTCAGTCTTGGACGCAAACTCAGAGTCTTGATATTGCCTGAAGCGGCTCATTAATATTGCATTGCAAATTAGTAGTATTAGCGATCACAATGTTTTTGCACTGTGAGTGAGTTAGCAATAGCGTTGATAAGGGAGTAACGCCAAAAGACTGATCAGGAATATATTCATTAGACCACCAAAACGGATACAGTTCGTGTATGAATTGAAAACATATGCTGTTCAGAATGATGTTCTGAGGAAGTCTGACACCAAATTATGTGTTCCAAACTATAACAACACACATTTGTTTCTTGTCCAACAAAAAAGAGCTGGGGAATACAGTTTTTTTGTCCACAATATATAAGTATAGCAGTAGTATAGTCCTTCCCTGCTGAGAGTGTAAACGTGTGATTGGAAACCTGGTGAATTTTTGAGTAAGTGTCCGTCGGATAGGGACACACATTTTACACATAAAATCGAATGGATGTAACCCCAATACCTTAGGTTTGGTGACCCCTTCACTCATGGGTTGCAACTCAGACGCAATTGATTTGACGACAGTGACTTTATTTCTCTGTGGTCTACTATGAATTGCTTCATAAACTCTTCAATGACAGAGTGAAGAACGTAGCCCTCTGTGGGGGGAGATGCTGATGGGGCAAGTATGTGAAGAGTTATGCAAATACAATCATTCTGCTCAATGGAAGTGTCTGATGCAAAAAGAACATTTGGTTATACGTCCTTTTGGGGCCACCATTTAAGTGAAACGGGTGGTACTTGGGTATTTTGGTACAGTTAGGTTTTGGCTCCTTTTCAGTCACCATGGAACAACCATTTTAATGATTAGAGCATAAATATGCTTTCTGATTAACAAAGTTTGTTTCCTCTCTCCAACACTTACTCTTGGCAGAAGTTGCGTTTGCCTGGGAGGAGGGCTGAGGGAACACATGTGCGGCTCTGCCTCTGATATCCATCCATGCCTCTGTTCACAAGGTAATTAAAGTTGTGAGTCACCTCGGGAGAAAATGGGTTCTTCTGAACTAGCAGGATTTGGCAATGTAGTTGGAGTAGAAGGGGAGGGGGGGTTAGGTATGAGGCGGGCATGCGCTGTCGACTGAAGGTGTTCTGAGGAGGGCTCTTGAGGTGAAGTGGATGATCAAATAAAGAGCTTTTACCGAGTTCAAAGACAGGCCAGGGCAGACTGCTAGAGCCGGGGGAAGTGCCTCCTTGCGTCCTCTTGAGGGAACCTGTCAATACTCCTTTGTATTGTTGGAAATGACAGGGCTGTAATTGTCTAAAATGTCCAGCTACGTATTTATTTTCTATGATAACTAGCAGACAACGGACATTATCATAACTATAGTAATCTCAGACATCACAGCTAAACTAAACATTATTAATTAGTCCGATGATAATAATTGAATCCCCTTGTTTATCTGTGCTATGTAAGACCTTTATGTTTTTGAAGAACCTACGTTGGCACTACCAATAAGCTTCTTTTTGCAAAGAGTGAATCAAGGTATAACAAATGGACATGCTTACTATCGTTTCTTGAAACACAAATCTAATGCAAGTGGCCTAAAGGTACATAAAAAATTTATGCTGACACTTAGATCCACAAGGTGGCAGCGTTAGCAAACGCCACCATTCTCTAAAATGAAACTAATATTTAAAGACATGCTTTGTGGTTTTTTGTAGATTAAGTGATTTAATGATAATAAAGCACAGTTAATTAGCAAAAACATGTATACTAATGCATTCAATAATTGCTGGCATACATTTCAAACGATCCTCTCTAAAAAAAAGAACAGAAAAGAAAAAGAAAAAAGCGTAGTTTGATAACCAGCAGCTGCGTGAACTAGTGATATCCTGTAGGTGTGGCTGTGTGATTATAGAATGAAAGCTTTGGAAACAATGTTTTCAAAAATCTGTTTAAAAATGAAAAAAAAATAAACTGCATAGTGGGTGGGAAAGATAAATTCTAACTTTAACTGCTCAGCTGCTGCCAAACTAAATACAATCTCCCCAGATGAGTTTCCTGTTTTCTTCCCAGGCAGTTCAAGATTAACATCACAACACAAGTATATATAAACATTAAACTCCAACATATCTTTTAAACAGAAAGTCCATGGAGGCCTTTGAATATTAGTGGGTTTTCTAAGATCAGATGCAAGATCAGGGGAACTAATGATAGGCCATTATATTTTCCTCCACTGTACGTTATTGCAGGCCCGCTCTTTGCTCACAATCACTGGGTTCCATACTTATCATCGGCATTTCTCTGTGAAAGCTACAGGCACTGCTTCCACCCACACTCTCCTACACTTCTGTCACAAAAGTCTCACATCCAACCCCTTTCGTATAACTCTCTCATCAACCATCGCATTGTTTTCACAGCTTTTTCATTTTTCTCTCAGAGCAAAACAACAGTGCATTTCTCATCTTGTTATTATCATGATTATTTGTATGAGGCGTACCTCTTCGACATTTGCATTGAGGGAGACAGTGAAGAGGGAGTGCAGTGCTCTCTTACTCATCCACTCTCGGAGCGTGTGGGAGGGACGAGGTGATAGCGGGCAGGCATAATCTGTGAGCAATGTCCTTCAAACTGCAGAATTTAGAACATGGTGCTGCAAACAATGAGCAGAAGGAATATAATGCAGAACGACTAGAGGGATATAGCAGAGAGCTGTTTAGTTTATCATGAATTATCATGGGATCTTGGAGAAGGTTGTAGAAGGTGGAGATAGTATATACATTTTTTAGCAGTATCATAAGATGTAATGTTGAACTAAATATTGCACTCCAAGTGTAATGTAAAAACTCATTCTTTTATTTAGTTTGTTTGCAGTGACTTAATGTGCCCCTTCATGAGGATGTACAAGTAGTTGACATCAACCGTCATGCACCAGATTGTTTTGTAATGTGCACCCAAACCCCCCACCCCCCCACCTCTGCCCCAGCAAGCTGGGAGAGCTGCAGCCCAAGTCACAATGGAACTTAGGGAGTCTGATGCAAAGCAGAGGCTTTTACTTGTCTAAGGAACCAGACGACCCTTCTCAACGTGATCATGTAAACAGATATCTGACAACTGACAAAGCCGTGGGAGTTTGACCTGAGAGGTGAAGAATTCACCCAAGACGACGTAGGGTGGAACAGCTTTTTCAGTCAGACTCTGTCCTAAGGAAGACGAGAAGCATGCTCTCAGAGAGGATATTCTGAGTGCTGTGAATAAGGCAAGGTAGGATATTTGATATCTGACTAAAGCACTTCCCAGGAGATGAGCACAGTATATTCAATTATTCAAGAGTTTTACCTTTACTTTCTTTGACTTCTTGTTGAGAGATGTCTCTATAGGTGAACCAGAGTGTGATGTCACAGAATCTATCAGTTCCAGCTGTTTATTCCTCCCACAGCTGCTTTCCATTATTGCCTTTCTCCAGAAACCTTAGTCCGAAGTTTTTGTTGACTTTAAATGAGAGGAAGGGACACCACGGCCCCTCATAATACATTCCTGTACATAATATAACATATATATATATACTTTACTGTGTTATGGACATAAAGCATTTTAGCAGTGAACTCAAAGGTTACCAGTTAATCTTCATGGTTGGAAGACATGTAAGCATGACGTTAAGATGTTTTTAACAAGACTTTTTTTTTAAACTTCTTTTAAAATCTAAATTGTTGTCTCGGTGGATGGTAAATGATAGTAACAATCTTATATGCATGGGAACAGGAATCCTCTCTGAGTTGTCGACATTATCTTCCCATAGTCTAATAGTCTACTGAAATAATCCCCTGAGGACTTCCTCAGTCCAGACCCCTGTCTAAAGTCGACCACACCCAGGCCTAGACCTACTCAACTATGGAGGTCTTCCAGAGAAGGATTGAGCCATTTCCTAACTTACAATAAACAAAGCTGGGCCAAGCTCTGCGTTCTCTCCCAAGACCAAAGTTAGTGTGTGTGTGCGTGTGTGTGTGTGTGTGTGTGTATGTGTGTGTGTGTGTATGTGTGTGTGTGTGTGTGTGTGTGTGTGCGTGCGCGTGTGCACGCGCGCGTGCGTGCGTACGTGTGTGTGTGTGTGTGTGTGTGTGTTGGTTTGTGATTACAGCAAGGATGTCTCTTTTTTCATGTGTTGAAGCCAAAGGAGTACAGTTCTTCAATATAATCACAGAAAAACAACACAATTAAACAATGAAAACAGTGGAAAATAAAGGCCAAAAATATATCACTGAACCCTACTATGTCTACTATCTGAAATAGATTATTCTCTGTCCCCTGATTGGGCCTGCTTTTGCAAGAGGCTCCCGGGGGAAATCACTTTCATGTGCAAGATATCTCTGATTTACAATGAAGCATCAATTCTTTCTGAATTATTCTGACTTAATCACATTTTATTGGCCACAAAATACCAGGGGTGTTATCATGAAGTTACTCCAACAGCGCTAAAGTTTTGTAAAAGTTGTTTTCAACATCATATTGTGTTGAGGTTTATGTCTCTATCATGGTCATGTCTAACTAATATTAAAATGGTTGAGCTGATGTGACGTTAAACACACTATTTTATTCTCAAAATAACTGTCTTTTTCACTTGAATATTGATAAAATTTGAGATTGCATAATCATAGAAGGATCATGGTGATAATTGGTATAATTTACTGTTTCATGTTATCCCAAACGCGGGATGACAGTGTCTACTGACGAAAGGCAAAGGTCATTAATTGGATGAATGAGAGAATGGTGTGATTTATTTTTTGACTTGCTCCTTATTTTCCATCTCTCTTGATCTCGACATCTCTTCTGCTTTCAATTCATCTCTGCCTCTATTCAACTCAATTCTAGTTCACTACAGTTTTTGGAGCCTCATGAGAGCAAATTAACTAATTATGGGCAGCATTACAGATTTTCAAAACACAATATATCGAAAACCATAACAAGTTCCAATCTTTCAGAAAAATTATAATATTAATGAATGTTTGTTATACATTAGCCAATTGAACTATCTCAAGATATCATTTATTCTGCTCTGTCTAGTCCCATATATTATATTGTATAAAGCTACAGTCTGATTGATTAGGCCAAACTACCACTCCAATGACTTCCTCAGAAAACAATACCCAAAAGTTTCAGTCGTTAAGAGGCGAAAAGATTTCAACCCCCAAACTTACTAAAGAAACCGCACATTGTATTTTGAATGTAATGTATGGTTACAATAAAAATCCAGATTACTAAAGTTTTGTTATTCAAGGTTAGAAAATATATTGATATTAAACATTACAGTTGTCATTCCATGGACACTTGGCAAAGGATCAGTGTAGGTCTCTACACATGTTTGTGTGGTTTCTATGGGAACCGTGCCAGCGCTGGCAGGGTTGCAGCCAGGGTATCCGTGGGGAGTTAAAGGGTCACCCAGCACTCCACGCTCTAGTGAAAACGCTCTGCTTTTCATTACGTCAACCCATATGTTCCCCTATCTGCTTCCCCTTGGTGACTCCACTCAGTTTACTGGAATGGTTGAATCAGTCACTGACCCAATCTCTCTTTCTCTTTCCCTCTCTTTACGTCTATGAGTGTCTTCATTTGCTTTTGTAATTTGAAGTTGTATAGTGCTGGGAATGTGTGTGGGTGTGTCAAGGTATATGTATCAGAGGACTGTGTGTGCAATTAGAGACCGTATAACTGCAGGATTTAATAAATACATTGGAGTATTTTCTCTCTGTCGCAAAGCTCTGAGTGCTTACAAGAGACAGGCACAGCATTTCCCTGAATCCAATCACAGTAAATCACTGTGGCCATCTTAAATGTTGGTTTTATTGTTTGTCTCCCTGTGCACATTAAAGCAAAGATGTTATCTTAGGTTTATAGCGATAAAACCAACATTAATTAAAACACAAACATTTTGCAAGTGGTTTGGAAACAGCCCAGGGTGGGGCTCCTTTTAGAGGGTTCTCAAAGTTAAATATTTGTATTAGCTTAATAGACTGTTGAATTACACTCCCTGAACACCCAAAACATTATGCAGAGGATGAAACAGCACAGTTCAGAAATGTATACAAATGTGCTATCCTTTAGTGTAATAGGGTTTGAAGATACACCTTGTTTATGTGTACTAATTGAGGATTACTTAGAAAGTTAAATACAATGTACATATACACACACGCACATCGTACATTCTGAATCACAGTCACAATCACATAATCAAGTTATTATCAGTGAATAAAGGGAGAAATTCTGGAGTATGTTTTGCATTGTGCAATAGAACATCTGTGTTCTATTGCTTCCTCTTCTAAAAAAAAAAAGGTCCCATGTTTTAGAATACTTTTGCCTGTTCCTTCATCTTGGACAGCATCTTCTAAAGTCAGGCACAGGCACAATCTTATTTAAACTTTGAAGACTTTCGAATAAACATTAAGAAGATTTATCAAACAAACAGACGCAAACAAACACACGCACACACTTTTGCGTAAGTGAAGGATGGGACCAGCGGTGCAGCGGTGCAGGGGTTGTACGACAGCAAATCAAAGGACGCGGCTGGACGCCCCTCTGTCCCGCCAATTTATCATAGCTTGTGGGCCTGTAGGCCTGTGGGTGGGTTTCAGAAGTCACATGGTCACTTTTCTCTTTTCCCACACAAACACACCCACAGTTTCCACGCGGCTACACTCTTTTTACTCCATGCTCACTCTACACACGCGCACAGCAGATCCATACTTGGCATCATCTCAGTTACGCGCAAGATATCACATAGTTAAATAAAGCAAAGTTGCCGACTCTCAATAGGATAACCAAGATGTTTCCAAAACGGGATTAAACATTTATTTTTCTTTCCGATTTCTTTGTCGTCGGACACTCGTGTATCTTAATCTATCATCGCACAAAGTGCAAGGTTTGTTGAGGATATTTACCTATGCATGTTTGATCCACATATTCAATCAATTGTTTCAAAGTATTTTTTTTCTCTACATGGATACAGCGATCGTACTGTCGGTTCCGTCCTCAATCTTAATCCGCTTTAGTTTTGTGCTGCTAGATTTTTGCATTTGGTGACACAACTAATATAGCCTACGTTATCAAGCAATATTGTGTGTTGTAGAAAATATATGATGATAATCAACAATTACGGTTTATTCTGTTGTTTTTTTAATATAAAATTCACATTTTATGGTTGAATAGATGCTTGAGATGTTATGTAATGTTGCTTGTTGAGCCACTGCCAGTGAAAAACAACAGGCCAACAGCAATTATTATTTGTTAGTCTGTACTTTAGGAAATCTAAATTAGTAATTGTTTCAATCTGTTGGTCTAATACTCCTTTAGCAAATAACCATGTTATCAATGTTGTGTTGTGTATTGATTTCGCTTTGCAATAACCTAACATATTAACTTTCGGACATTAGAAACTAGTATGATATAAAGGCTTCAAGTTTTTACCAACTCAGCTACCCCCTCCGCCCAACCCCCAAAGGTAACACTATATAGTGCTCTTGCAAACAAGTTGATTTACATCAAGTTGCAGCACAAAGGCCCACCGTGGTGTTCAACTGAGCGTTATGGTTGTAGCAAAACAGTAGACATAGGTATATAATTGCTTCTTCCACCTCCATTTAACTGCACATAAGGGAATACCTGTTTGCAGAAACAGGGTCGCTGTATTGGGTGGAGGTGAATGGTTGGATAATTGCATAGCAAATAAACCACTCTTCGGATCAAGTTTAACCTTCACCGTTAATGCATACTTGAACACCTGTTTTTATATACTGTTATTACCCCAAACATTTTTTGTTTGTCTGCGTTGGTCCACTGCTAAATTATCTCTAGTGGTATTAAGTTGTTATACAGCTGTGCTCTGCATAGTATGGTTCATGACTTGGGGAATTAGGTTTTTCACATTTCTGTATCAATAAACTAATTACACTTATTTATGCCTAACCTAATTGCATTAGATTGTTTTGAATTGTAAATGGTACACTCTATTGAAACTCGTGAACTAAGGCCAAACCTTTTGTTTATCTTACCAGCCCTGCCTCTTGTACAGGTGAGGAGCAAACGAAAAAGATCCAAGAGGCTGTGAGGAAGAGTCCTTTAGTAACATGAGTTTGGTGGAGGTCCGTCAGACCGCGGGGTCTTTGACCCTCTCTCTGAACAGCATTGACTCCAAGGAGGGGTACTTTTCCAAGGTGGATGAGAGTGACCCGGAGTACCTCCGTGGCAGGAACTTGTCCCCTGAAATGAGGCAAGACTTCAACATGATGGAGCAGAAGAAAAGGGTCACCCAGATCCTGCAGAGTCCGGTTTGTACAGAGCACCTTGTTGTTTTTGTCACTTTCTTAATGCTGTTAATTTATTTGCATTTGTTTTACAATTAACTTAATGCGTCCCAATAACTAAAACTGCACTGAAATGCTTGAAACTTGCTTACTTGCACTGTGAAATGTTTGGTTTGAATTTTGGTCATGCTGGTGAATGGTGGTGCAATGCAAAGACAATGGTCTAGATAACCGAGCTACAGAGGCCTTTCCTGGTCTATTTCCAGGCTGTTGCTGTTGCCTTATATTATCAGCTTATTACCATTACAATAGTTGGCCTTTTCTGTCAGACATTTGATCAACAGAGACTAGGTGTAATACAGTATTATAACAATTCAATCCTTACTATGGTGGTTTGTTTAAGGATTACCCATTGTATTCTTACTGCTATTTAGTGTTAATGACAACTGCATGTTTTATCCTTTGTCTTCTGAAACAAAGAATATGGTTTTGTTGCTGATCCTAGCCTAGTGTAAGGCATCTCATGCTTATGTACCTAAGAGCAAAGTCTCATATCTGCTAATGTAAACCAAAAGGATATAAAACCAAGCATCACAATTTCGTAAGAAATGCAACTGAAAGGAGGTGCAACAGTCACATGCCAATGAAGTGCATTGAAATAAGATGAGCCCACGCTCATCTGAGATTGCATAACAGACCTCAACAAGTGGAACACAGCTCGTCACCATGGGAACGGTGCTGAGATGAAGCGGAATGCTGGCGCTGTGCCACGCAGAGCACACAGGAGAATTGTTTAGTTTCAGGGAGAAGGATGCCCAAGACTCACTAGGTACTCAATGGGCATAAATTAATAGGCTGTGTCTAAAAGAGAAAAACAACCCCAAGTCGATTCGGTTTGCACAAACACAAACAGGTTGTAGTGGTTTCTTGTGTACATTTGTAATACGGTGGGCTCTATTAGAACCAATCACTACCCAGAAAGGATTGTGAAGTGAAAGTATATTAGAACTGGGTAAAGCTTTGTTGTGTACACATGGCCTGCCATTATACTGGCTAGTATTCTCCATTTCTTCCATTCTCCCCTTCTATCTATATCTATCAAGATTAACGTAAACTAACAAAGCTTATGTCAGAGTTCACTGATTCCTCTGATCATTTAGTCTGCAACATTCCTATTGTGTTGCAGGTGTTTAAGGATGAGCTAGAAGGCTTGATCCAGGACCAGGTGACAAAGGGCAACAACCCTACAGGCCTGCTTGCCCTGAGACAGATTGCAGACCTCATCATGGCTAGCACCATGGGAGGGGCCGGCCCCTTAACTTCCCCTATAAGTAAGTAGCACTGTTTGTGTGTGTCTTTGTCCTTGCCATTCGATTTGTCTTCATCTGTGTTTATTTCTATTATACCACCTGAATATCTTCATTGTTTAAAAAGCTGTGTAGGACTGTGTGCTAAATTATTGGACACTTGTGACATTGAGAACTACGAAACAGCTGAAAAGGCAAGAACTTGTTGACAACATTCCTCATTCTGAAGGTTTCTATTAAGTAGACCACATGGCCAGACGGGCATAATGAATTACAGCTGTCCTCTGTGTCAATTAGCTTACCCGTAGTGTTTCACTAGAGGTCACAAAACCGCCCCGAGCAAAAACGCTCTTGTAAGAAAAAACTGTTGAAACTGTTACTGTTTGAAAAATGTAAGCACCGCCGCCTTCGTCCCATTTAGCTTTGAAGTACAGGCGCTCCTCCACAAGCTGACATTCACTGCTGAAGCAGCTGTGAAAGCATGGGGTTCCGTTTTGTTTAATGCCCGTATAAAGTATATACGGTCTAAAAATACCCTGGAGGCTGTTGTGCCTCTTTTATGGTCAAACTGTTCATAGGGTCCCTGGGGTTCACTCATTTGATATGCAGACATAGTCACTTTTAGCTACATATCGTTAAATAAACAAAAAAAAAACTAAACATTTTTAAAAGAAAAAAGTGAAAGAGTATGTTGCAAAAGGAACACTTTTGACAGATGTGGAAACCAAACATTGTCAGAGCCCGTGTAAGTTTTGGCAGCGTAGAAACAGTTTTGGACTATTGTGGTCTATTCCACATTTCATCTTTTTGCCTGTACTACAATTTGATACATCTGTAATAGTGTCTTTGCTTTGTTTAAGGCTTGGGGACAGTCACCCCAGTAAACGACTTGTATGGAATCGAGTCTCCATCCTATGCCAAAGGGGAGAAAAGAAGCCGCTGCATGTTAGCCAGCCTCTACAGGCTAGTTGACCTTTTCACATGGGCTCATTTGACCAGCTCGTACATTACTGTGAGTATACCTTCACATACATCTGTATTCAATGAGAGGGCCTGTATGAAAAGGTTTGTTCCAAAATAAGATATTTACTTCATGAATAAAGTTAAGTCTAAGATATTCCCTGATTTAACACCTTATAGTACATTGTAGAATGTGATCAAAATCTTGAATCCTAAAACCTATCCCATAGGCATTGCCAGCCTTTTGACCAATGTGCTGTTTTGCTATTCAGGTGAAGGTCAGCAAAGAACAGGATCATGTTCTTATCAGCCCACAAGGACTGTCATTTGCAGAAGTTACAGCGGCTAATCTGGTGAGAAAATGTGTTTTTTAACCAAATTGATTTGAAAGAGAAAATTCAAGGACATTACATTTTCTTAATTACAGAGTAAACAAAGTAGTATTGTAGGAGTATAATTTGTATAGCTGGCCTCATGGTCAATAAAACAACTTATTATATTGTAGCATGAGAGAAGTCAAATAAAAATGTATCATAGCTGTACATTTTCTGTTAACATTATACTCTATCCACAGTATATTACTGGCTATTGAATATCTCATCGCTATTGACTAGATATTTTCTCAAGAAAGTGTGATCAAGATATAATCTTTATTGACTTAGTTAAAATTATTGATGATACCTTACAAGGATGCATATCCCTTTCAATTTAACCAACTTATTGAGTTTAGACCGTGGGTGATACTCATCTCAGGATACAATAGCAACACTTCCTGAATACGTCTGTTTTCCAGGTAAAAGTGAACATGGTTGGAGACGTGGTGGACCAAGGCTCTACCTACTTAAGTATCGACCATTTTGGCTTCAGCCCCCACGCTACCATCTACTCCATGAGGCCTGATGTGAAGTGCATCATACACATTCACTCCTCTGCCACGGCTGCTGTGAGTATAGCATGAGTTAGCTTATCAGTAAGGAAGAATGCTAAAAGTGGCGGCCAAGTGCTACTCAGTGTCTGAATCTGTCATATCAGTCTGTCCTTGTTTATCTTATTTTCTTTGGGATTCCTTGGGTTCAGGGAACAATTTTCCCTTAGAAATGGTTTAGTCTTACTTTGAGTTTTGCCTTACTAAATGCCCATGACAAAACACATGCTTTTATTTAGTCATTGACTAGCCATGTTCATTTACAGTGGTTTTCATCCTGGTTTAACAGGTGTCCTCCATGAAATGTGGCATCCTTCCCATTTCCCAAGAGGCTCTGCTCCTGGGCGACGTAGCGTACTTTGGTTACCATGGCTGCCTTGATGATGCGAACGAAAAGGTGGAGTTCCAGAAAGCTTTGGGCCCAACTGCCAAGGTAACCTCCGCCGTATTTATAGAAATGGAATGCAAAGACTCAATCATTGTTGCATATTATATTAATAAAGTTACTTTTATTTGATCTAAACAGGTTGTTTATTGTCTTGAAACAAAAGAGTATGGTTAAATGAGATGCCTTGCAGATTTCATAATTTAGTTTTATTCTATTTATATACTAAATTGTATGCTAAATTCCCCTTATTTTCTTTAGGTGCTAGTCCTGAGGAACCATGGTCTTGTCGCTTTAGGGGAAACAATCGAAGAGGCTTTCCACTATGTATACCACTCACAACACGCCTGTGAAATCCAGGTATGTGTGTGTATTAGTTATTGTTGTTGCTGTCAAAGCTGTACTTCCTTGCTGCTGTCTAACCTTAAACAGAGTATGTTGTGAGGATCAGGCTTCAGTTACAGTGCATCCGGAAAGTATTCATATCCCTTCACTTTTTCCACATTTTATTATGTTACAGCCTAATTCCAAAATGGATTAAATAAAAAAAAATTCTCAACATTCTACATACAATACCGCATAATGACAAAGTGAAAGATGTTTTTTTTTATTTTTAGCAAATGTATTAAAAATAAAAAAATGTTATATCACATGGACATAAGTATTCACACCCTTTGCTGTGACACTCAAAATTGAGCTTAGGTGCATCCCGTTTCCACTGATCATCCTTGAGATGTTTCTACAACTTGATTGGAGTCCACCTGTGGTAAATTCAATTGATTGGACATGATTTGGAAAGGCACACACCTGTTTATATAAGGTCCCACAGTTGACAGTGCATTTCAGAGCACAAACCAAGTTATGAAGTCCAAGGAATTGTCTGTAGACCTCCGAGACAGGATTGTATCGAGGCACAGATCTGGGGAAGGGTACAAAAACATTTCTGCAGCATTGAAGGTCCCAACGAGCACAGTGATCTCCATCATTCGCAAATGGAAATAGTTTGGAACCACCAGGACTCTTCCTAGAGCTGGCCGCCCGGCCAAACTGAGCAATCGGGGGAGAAGGGCCTTGGTCAGGGAGGTGACCAAGAACCCGATGGGTACTCAGACAAAGCTCCAGTGTTCCTCTGTGGAGATGGGAGAACCTTCCAGAAGGACAACCATCTCTGCAGCACTCCACCAGTCAGGCCTTTATGGTAGAGTGGCCAGACGGAAGCCACTCCTCAGTAAAAGGCACATGACAGCCCGCATGGAGTTTGCCAAAAGGCACCTAAAGGACTCTCAGACCATGAGAAACAAAATTCTCTGGTCTGATGAAACCAAGATTGAACTCTTTGGCCTGAATGCCAAGCGTCATGTCTGGAGGAAACCAGGCACTGCTCATCACCTGGCCAATACCATCCCTACAGTGAAGCATGGTGGTGACAGCATCATGCTGTGGGTGTGTTTTTCAGCGGCAGGAACTGGGAGACTAGTCAGGATCAAGGGAAAGATGAATGCAGCAATGTACAGAGAGATCCTTGATGAAAACCTGCTCCAGAGCGCTCTGGACCTCAGACCGGGGCGAAGGTTCACCTTCCAACAGGACAACGACCCTAAGCTCACAGCCAAGATAACAAAGAAGTGGCTTCGGGACAAGTCTTTGAATGTCCTTGAGTGGCCCAGCCAGAGCCCAGACTTGAACCCGATTGAACATCTTTGGAGAGATCTGAAAATGGCTGTGCACCGACGCTCCCCATCCAACCTGATGGAGCTTAAGACGATCTGCAAAGAAAAATGGGAGAAACTGCCCCAAAATAGGTGTGCCAAGCTTGTAGCATCATACTCAAGAAGACTTGAGGCTGTAATTGCTGCCAAAGGTGCTTCAACAAAGTATTGAGTAAAGGGTGTGAATACTTATGTACATGTGATATAATTTTTTTTTATTTTTAATACATTTGCAAAAATTTCTAAACTTTTTTCACTTTGTCATTATGCGGTATTGTGTGTAGAATGTTGAAATTTTTTTTATTTAATCCATTTTGGAATTAGGCTGTAACATAATAAAATGTGGAAAAAGTGAAGGGGTATGAATACTTTCCGGATGCACTGTAAATATTTCTGTGTTCTTATCTTTTCGCTTGTGTCTGTTCCCCACTCACCAGAGTTAAATATTTATTTAATATGGTGTATTATTGTTAATATACTTTTAGAATTGAAATTTTACTGACAAAATGTATTTAGATTTTTGGTGATTTTGTTATTGAACATTGAACATTGCAATCCAAGATACAATTAGAAATCCATTTAGGTACAAATCAAGTATGTGTGTTCATCTGTGTACCCGTTGGTCCTAAACTAATCTGTTCCATACAGGGTTGCCTAACAGAAAGTACAGACTTAGTTGCCTTTGCAAATTAGATTTTCTGTAGACAACTTGTCCATTTATGAGAGAAATTATTTTGGAGCAGTACCATGTGGAACCCTTAAGTGGGTAAGCACTCTACCATTAGCTCACACTAACTGTTTTATGTGTGGAGCTGCATAGTGTTGTCTCCTCTGTCTTCATTGGACCTGCCCTTCAATGCTAGGATTATCATAGAGGTATTCAGAATGCAAACCATTAAATCCGTTATTTTAGAAGCTGCCCCATGTTTAGTGGCCTCTTTCACCCCTCTCGACTTGGTTGAACATACAGTATATATGCTAAATATGCGACTTGGTTGAACATACTGTATATGCTAACTATGACCTCCATCTTCCTCTTTCCTTCATCCAGATTAGTGCTCTACGCTGTTCAGGTGGAGTAGACAACCTGGTGCTCCTGGAAAGGGAGAGGTTCCAGCCCCTGACCCAGGGCGTGGCAGCGGCTGGGCTCACCGTGGACGGGGAGCTCAAGTGGAAAGTGGGCGAGGCTGAATTTGAGTCTCTCATGAGGATGCTCGACAACCTGGTGCGTCAACCCTGACCCACGGGCTTTCCCATGATGCTTTGCGCTTCCTGTGGCAGGCACTTCCTGGGGAAGGATCAGGATACAGTGCGCTGACAGAAATGACCTGTGAAACCAGACTCTGGCTTTGGCCTGTTTAATCAACCAGTTCATGTTGTTTCAAATATACTTAGATGTGACCATCACATATCTTTAATACAGCATTTTCTTGTTTTAGTCCATAGCTAACTTGTTAGTGCATTTAATCCCCTTAATATCACTTCATTAACCACTAACAGAGAACAGAGATAACATTAACAGAGAACTACTAACATTAACAGAGAGAGAGACCACTCCCAGACAAACGCTGTGGGAAGAGCAGGACGTCTCCTCTTCTAATCTCTCCATTGAAATCTTCCTAATACCATGACACAAAGTTGGCTACTGCCGTCCGGAGTAGGATACAGCTGTGTTAGCTTGTACAGCTCTCTGTGATAATAGCACGCCCACTCACTCAGTCATGGCTTCCAGATGGCGGGACATGCTGAGGGGAGTAAAGAGCTATGACCACACAATCCCTTAAAGTCGATCGACTGGAAAACTCAACACATGCTGTGAGTCGCCTTCAACCAGCTAGGGCTCTGGTAATCTCTGCTTGTCTTTGAAGCGATCTCCAGAACGGTCTACCCTGTCTAATAGCACTGTGCATAAGGCCTGGACTTATCTATTCCCTTTGAAACCAGGCAGATCTGACAAAAGTGTAATATTCTTGAACATGAGTCGCAGCCACATAAGGAACGCCTTCTCTGCACGACGGGTGGTCCATGTATAATGTATTCAGACTACTTCAGTGTACGATCTGATCTGTTGGCTTCATGTTATTCAAGCTCTTGTTTATGTTATGGCACACATGTGGGAGCAATGCATTACATTTTTCTTTCATTAAAAATAGCCACATTTTAATGGCTTTCTCCTAAAATAGCCTGATGTATGCCAGAACATATCTTTCTTTCATACTGTCTCCTCCAGAGAAGGATATTTAGCAGAGATTGTATAAATAACACGATTTTGCCTGCAATGGAAATTAAGATAGCGTGTTTTCTCTGTATTTTAGGGCTATCGAACCGGCTACGCTCACAGGAATCCTATTGTGAGAGAAAAGCCTCGTTCCAAGAACGATGTAGAGATCCCAGCCACGGTGTCAGCTGTGCCGCTGGCGGAAGATGAGATTGATCTGAGAAGCCCCTTCAAGTTCATGGTCCAGAAACAGCAGAGAGAGAGAACCCGCTGGCTCAACTCACCCAATAGCTACTTAAGGGTCAATGTTCCTGAATGCTCGCCCAGTGGAGAGTGCAGCCCCAGGACAAAGACAATGGTGAGCACTGATATAGTCCCTCCTAAAATGGCAATAACCAGGCAAGCCTTTTCTCCTTTAAACTCTGAGAAATGTTCCCACGTAATGATCTTGGGCCTTCCAAGTTTTGTGTTTTTATTTCCTCCCACTCACTGTCCAATGGTAGAGACCATAGAGAGTGAGGCTGCTGAAATAACTGTCTGCTAGACGTGTTTGGGACAAGAGCACAATTTGGTGTTAGCCTGCCCTCCTCTGGATATTTTTAAAAGTGCTTGCATTATATAAGGTGGCGTTGATAAGGAAATACTGCATTTATTTTAAGGGCTTACCTACAAGAACTAACTTCAGCTATTTATTGTCTTTCTGTACAGTGGATGAAGTCGGCCGAGTCGGAAACCCCAATAAGAATTGAGGACCCGAATCAGTTTGTTCCCCTCAACACCAATCCTACTGATGTGCTGGAGAAGAGAAACAGGGTTAGTCATTTCGGATCCATAGAGCTGATCTCACCTGTGCCTGTACCACTACTTTTCAAATAGTTATTGTAGGCACACATCTAGTGCATTTTGGTACATTCAAGCTACTCCTAGCATGACAGCTGGGCTTCACATTGGACTGATCAATTATAAAGCCTGCAGGTCAATCTGATAGAGGCCTCTGTGCTGTCACTCAATATACTTAGAAAAAAAGACACATTGTACTCTTTTCTTTGAACTAATCATATAATTGGTCAGCATGTGGTTAAGTGAACGATGACAGATGTCCTAGCAGTCCTAGATAAAACATGAATGTGTCATGCAGATTAGAGAACAGAACAGATGTGACCAGAGGACTTCAGGACCAAAGTCTCAGCTTCTAGCTGGCATTGTGGTGGACACAGTACCAGGACCAGTGAGTAGCCCGCATCTTATCCCTGTCTCATCAGAGTGACATTGGTTTATACTCCGTTCTGGGAACACCTTACTCAAATTGAATGATTATCAATAAAAACATAAACATTTAAAAATACACTGACCATAATAGATTATTTGTTCATCGAAGAATAAGGGCACCACCAGACTCTTTATAAGACAGAACTCATTGATTGTTAACCATAATTAAGTGGGTTGCTAGCATTTATTTAATTAATTGTACCATGTGTCCATCTCAATTAAAGTATTCTCACTAATATCAGTACCAGATAATTGTACTCAGGGAAGTGCAATTGGATACAATTATATGTATTTATTAACTAAAATAAAGATATATTATAACAAATATTGCAATAGAAATTGGAAAAGGAATACAAATATTCTTTGATAAGGAACTGAATTCATAGGAAGTCAGGTCACATGCATTATAATTACCTACTGCAGTAGTACTAAGTTCTAGTCAAGTCAAAGTCAGGGTGTGTGGCATATGGTGTATCATCAAGCATGGAGTCGCCTACTGGAGCAGCTGCTGACTTATTACCAATTAGTTTGTGGAGTTTAGCTTACCCTATGTGCATGGCGTGTAACTGAATTTGGATGTCTGAGTTATTGATTTATTAAAAGTCAAATAATACCGAGGCTACGTCGTGCAAATTGGCATCTCTTCCTGATATAGTGACGCACCTTCTTGTGCCCTAAAGCAATTCATCCCAGTTTTGCGGGAGATTGTTCCCAGTGGCAGACAAAATAGGTGTTGAATATGGAGACTTCAAGAGGACGTTTTTTTTATTCCTCCCATATAAATTACAACGTTCTATCAGAAAAAATGTATTAATAATACGTTAATGTAAAAAAAAAGTTGCCTATAGTTGCTTTAATTCGGAGACATTAGGACAACTTTGATTGAGCACAATACATTGATCAGAGGATGGTTCTCAATGATTAAGAATAAGCTAATTTCCTCAAGCACAAGTTCCTTGATTTCTTATGTTCTAAAATCTATAGCCACTGTGACTAGGTAGGACCCTTATCAGCAGGTTTTAAAGGGGGTCCCATGTCAGGCTCCCTCGTGTTGCTTGGTTGCAGGTCAAGCCTATTACCTTACAAAACTAGGAAAAGAAAATTGTTTTCTAACTTTAATTTAAGATCCAGTTTTATCTCTGAAGATTGAGCAGGCTAAAGAGAGAAATTCACGTCAAAATAGGAAAACAAAATAATTTCAGATATAGGAAATTACAACTGTATATGGAATTAATAGCATATGACCAAACCTGAAACCGTGATCTAAAAATAAGTAAATAAATAGGGGAAAAAAAGATAAAATTGTCTAATGAACATCAAATACCAATCTTCAGTAGGAGCTTCAATGTCATGACTTAAAAACTCTTATCAAGTTCTATCATGAGCACCACTGCGATATTTTGGATGACATTTTGTCCTGTACCTTTGTCTATGCAGGCCTTCATCATTGAAGATGAAGAGCACACACGTCATCTTCCTCCTAATCCTTTTAGTGGGCTCTCTGAGAAAGTTCTGCAGGAGTACAAGAACACAGTGGAGCGAAGGCTACACGGCCAAGAGGGTACGGTGATCCTCCCATACGTCATACAAAACATACAGTATACAGACTGTTTACCTTCTGTGTGTTCAAGGTAGCCAAGTGTTATATGGTCTACATCAATGTTCTGCTGCCTCTCTAGCTGTGTCATTCAGGGATAAACTTACCCTTACAGGTAAAGCATTGTGTCACACTGATGACACTGAACACCCTTTATAGTATTTGTAATGCAATTTAAAGGATAGTTTCTTATGTTCACACTGTGTTGTGGGCAGTATCATCTTTTATGTACCTTGTACATGGAGGGTATCAAATTCACTTTTATTGTCACTGATTGCCTAAAACATATAAAGGTGAGTTGGCAAAGTGTTGTGTTGGTTTGTGCAAAAGTATTATTATCTAAATGACTGACCAGTTATCTTTTCCCTCTGTAGATGTTGATGATGTTACTGATGCAGAGGAGTTGACTACATTTGATGGCTCATCCATCTCCATCTCCTTTTCGCCTCTCTCGACCCCAGCCAAACAAGGTAACTTGTAGCAGTAGTGTACTTACAACTAGAATTCCTTTAAAATGCTGACTTTAGGTAATCAATTCTGCTTAATCTGTTTAGCCCCCCAGCCCCACACCCCCCCACCCCCACCACGTGCGCGCGCACACACACACACACACACACACATATGATATTACGATATCCCCATAATATCATAATAAAATATGTTAATAATGACAATAAATGCCATTTGGGGAAATTGCACTTGTAGTATTTGTGAATCCAGAACAAGTCTAGTAAATATGATAACCCTAACAATATGTGCGTCATCTACCCATTGGGTTTAATCGTATACTAAACACCTACAGTATAGTAGTAGTGTGTTCTGTGAATGCCCAACGTACTTTACTGAATTGAGTTCATCCGTTGACAGAGATAATATCCAATGGGAAGGACCACTCGTCAGAGATGGAGGAAGATGTAAGCCTTAGTGTATCAAAGCTGAGTGTGAGCACCACAGAAACAATAGAGATATCCATAACAGAAAATACGGGAGAGGCCAAGACGCCGGAGAGCCAATCCAAGGATCTCAAGAAGAAGAAGAAATTCCGCACTCCCTCTTTCCTAAAAAAGAATAAAAAGAAAGAAAAAGTGGAGGCCTAGAAAATTATGAATCACATGAATTCTTGATTCAGCTCTAGCTTTAACGAGTGAGCTGAGTGAGAAAACGTTGTCATTCAATCAAGTCTCTCTCTGATTGGTCTTCACAATACAATAATTGTTAAGATACTGTATATTGGAAAAAGGGTTAATACTACTCATGTTTCTTCAGTTATGAAATAAGTGTGATGACACCTACACAGAATTTTTCAGTAAAACATGCATCATTTTCTGTATCTGTTATGAATAAGTGATTTTCCCTTAATGAACTCATTATTACGTAAATGTATGTGGAACGGTTGATAAAGTTGCATAAGTACTAACTAGTGGCGTTGTGGTAGCTGTACTATAGCGATCTAACACTTTGCACTCAGTCTGCCCCCTTTCAACACCCACTTTCTTGCATACTGCTAATTCGCCTCTTGGAAGAATGCAATATACTACGTTATGCGATGAAAGTATTAAGCAAAATCTTCAGAAGCAGGAGCTGGACCTATTCAATATGATACTTTGAATTGTCTGTTTTTATTATTGAATACCAAACATGCTAGTGTCCACACACTAATTTAAAAATTGTTGATATCATCATATCTAGTTGTGATTTGTGTTTTACAGTTTTTCACAATCGCTTTGGAGGATTTTTTGTTTAAACAGTCTTAACATTGTCTAAACTGTAAGGGCAATTGTCACAATTTTTTTATGGGACATCACAACTATTGCATGTCTGCAAAATGTAGTAACACCCAAAATGTATGCTTTAAAGCCTAGTTATTGGGTCAGTAAGTTGGCCTACTGGTCAAAATTTTTAGATGTTTTTTCACCATGGCAGTCAACCATGGAAATGTTTCTTATGTACAAATTTCTGTTTTGGTCTACCTTTTTGTTGACACTGACTGCTTAATGTACTACAAGGATGTCAGATTTTTTATCACACTGAACTTTAAAAACACAGATTTCAACAGTAGGTAAACTTTCACTGGGAAAAGTCAGTACTGTACAATATAGTACACAGGAAAAGGTTATGCTCATTTGTATGTATACAGTTGCCGTAATTAATTTTTTGTAGCAATGTGTTACATGTAAACAGAAAATTCACATTTGCATGTCCATTTTTACACATTTAAGTCATATAGTGAACAGCAAATTTGCCAATTTAGCAGACATCACAAATATTCCATGTCATAAATTTATGGAATATACATGTATGTCTGTCAGATTTTGATCATTTAAAGGATCATTTTGCATATTATGGCTAACACAATGAAAGAATGTTTAGAAGTTGTCAAGAGTATGACAATTTACTGAGAAGCAACAAATTGTTCAAAGCGATGGAGAAAAACTGTAAGAGGGGCAATTGTAACGAGGCAAAACAATAGTAGTACTATACATGTTTTGCCATTTTGGTTGTTGCCTGTGATGTTACTTTGAAATATTTGCTGCTCTGACCATTTTATCCGCCTATTGCTTTTTATTTAAAAAGTCAGAATCAAATTATATTCTGATAAATATATATGATAAATAGTGCCAATGACATGTTTTTTAGGTTGAGGATTGAGTGTCATTTTAGGATGTGTTTTTAATTTGGTCATGTCAGTAGGTCTCATGTTATGTACAACTTTTGGTATTAGGACTTTTTTGGAAACCACGTTGTACATCCCAGTCAGTAATGTGAATGATTTGCTTTAACCCAGGGGTGGGAGAACATGTAAGTAGTTAACCTTCTGAAAGTTGTTTGTAACGCTATACCAAAAGGAAAGTCTTAAGGATGTGAGAAAATAATTTGACATAAATGTTTGTAACCTTTCTGTGTTTGGTGATGCCTTTCAGTTTGGCTTTATACCTGAATTGAATATACACAGAATGCAATATGCTAATTACTAATGTTGTTTTTTCTGTACCTAGTGCTGAAATGGTTTCTATTTTGTTTTGCTTTTTTATTGCTTAGGCTTCTGTAATATAGAAATTGGTGCTTACTTTGCATTACAGCTTTCTTGCTGGGATTTGATTCCTTGTGTAATAACATTTTTGAAGGTGTCTACATAATAGATTTTTGCATATGACTTTTTTTTCTTAATTATATTTTATAAATAATATTAACAACTTCCACACAATTTATTGGAAGGTTTGAATGGACTAGGAAACACAACAAACCTACTGTATTCTGAACTCAAAAAGATGGTGTCGTCAGGTTTTCACCTGACTGAAGCGTCTGTTTGATAATTACTGATATTTTGTTATTAGAAGTAACTCAACGCCCCAATCTGGTAAAAAAAAACGTATCTTTGCAAGGCTTCCTGTTAGAATAAAGCATCCTTCCCTCTCTCCTAAAACAATAGATTTTTTTCATGTAGATAATTCCTCATGGTAATATGCTAATGAGTCAGGAGACAGTGTAAATGACGGTTGTCATGGTAATCCTTTGTGAAAGTCTGTAAACAAAGGGTGGATTTTGTGTCTCCGACAGGTGTTCATGTCCAAAAGTGACAGGAGGCCAAGATACACAAGAATTTCTTAACATAAGTTGCAAGCAGTTATGGTTATCTTACTCGTATGAGTCAATGCCAACTTTTCATACCAGAAATACGTTTTAATTATTTTTCTGGAAAAGCTAGAGAGACGTCTACTGACAGTGAAGTATTGCATAAATCAAACAATGGGAATGCAAGTTTTCTTGTAGTCTTGTAAAGCAGACGTGAAAAAATATTTGAATGCTGCCATATGAAAAGTGCCAGCAATATTTTTGGAATAAAAAGCTTCTCCATATTATGCATGTTTCAACGAGAGATGGGATGTTGGGTGGGGGGTCGATAAAGAGGCAGGTGACAGAAACGTAACTCGTTAGGAGTGTTGGTGTGACCTCAGGTCAAAGTGCAACTATTGTGTGAACAACAATAGGAGACAATGGTTACAAAATGTCATAGAGCCAGAAAGAGAATCCACTGCATGGTATAATATATTTCAGAGACAGACAGACAGACAGGAATGTACATAATTTCGGCGTAAGAATACTAACTGCACAGTAGACTTCTTGCGGTGTGACAATCGTGGCGGCTGCTGGCACATGGTTTTCCCAAATAACACACACACAGCACACACACCCATGTAATCCTCAGGCTTTTCAGATTACTTATTTTGGGGTCATATTATACACCAACCTACAGTGGATCTGATTTCCACACGCTCAGTGTATTTGCTTACAGCTGATAATCTGTCCATGAGCCCTGTACTGGGACTTTCGTTTCACAGTCAAAATATTAGACTTATTGTCAGGTGCATATACTAGGACCTGATACCAAATTGTAAAACATCATGTTGACTGATGCATTGGCTCATTGTATGTATGTCAGTGCCTCAGTGTTTGTATGCTGCCATACCTGAAAATATGAGGGGTATCAATTTTGTTTTTGTAACCACTTGTTTTTAATGAATATATCTGTAATTGATCTAACATTGTAAAAATCACAATGTGTGTGTGTGTGTGTGCGTGTCTCTGGCTGCCTTTGTGACTACACTGTGTACACTGAGCCAGACTGGGGCTATCACCTGTGTGTGAGTGTGTCTGTCAGCTCTTGTCAGACAGTTGAAATGGACTCCATGGGAGGGTGTTCTCTCTCACAGGCGTCCGTTACAGGCCTGGCCACATCTGCAACGGGGCAGCCATCTGCACCCATTGTCTCACAGGCACACGCATGGCTGCCTCTCCAAAGACAGGCCCTCTGTCCTCCTCCCTCCTTTTCTGCCAAGGGAAAAAATGACTTCTTAATCATTCAAAGGCACAATAGTAAATAGACTGTCAAGACAGAAATACATTCAATTTCATTTTTAGACATTTTAAAGCTTTTTTAACTTAAAAGGCTAATTTTGAATGGGAATGTAATTTATGGTAATGTGTTGGGACTCTCTCTCTCTCCTTGTATGTCTTGGAAGGTGCTTCCACAATGTCCGCACCTTATAGACTGCCCAGAATAGGTATGGTTTGTCTATAATGTCCTTCCAATCATTTTTGTTTTGTTCTGAACAATTCTTTAACTTTATGAAGATTTTAGTTTATTGAGATTTTGAATTGGTTATTTTAAATGGACACAATACAACAAGAGACTGCTAAAGTGTCTGGGTGAAGCAAGGGACCTATTGTCTGCTCATAATCTCACATAGCCACTCAGAAACTTTAAGTGCATTGTCTTAATTTTGTAAGACAAAGCCTTTAGACTACATCATAAGTTTAAGGGTTAAATAACTCTAAAAAGCCCAGCATTGCACATAAGATACAAAACCTGACTGAATATTAAGTATATATTTCATGTTATTGTCTTTATTTTCAGCTAACATTTTATTCACGGGCAGCAGTGCATTGTGTACAATTAATAAAACGTCTCTGGCAGTAGCATCAGCAAACAATTCACACACATGGACACAATTTTGCATCCCAACTTTTGTCAGGTTAAATAAGATCAACGTTATCTTTTTTGTGGGTATGCTGTTTTTTTGTATGCGAAATTGTGTGAAAAAAAGATCTTATTATGGTACACTTGACAATGAATGCAATGTGCATGCGTTAGGGGGAGGGATTAAGCACCAAGTAGGGCAAGTGGTTGAAGTCAAGGACTGCAATTTCATCCAGCCCAGTTAATAAGGTTCATCCGCACTGTGCGTACACGAAACTGGGAGATACTTTAGTATTGTGAATTTGCCATAGGCCTACGAATTAAGACAATGGTGAAATATATAGGACAAAGCGCGTTGAAATCAGAAGTGGTCCTTATGGAGTCTGATACATCCATAGACCAACAGAATTTTTGCCAGATGTCTGGCTACTCTTTCAACGACGTCCTGTACTCCAAATGTTCTGCAATGGATAAAATTGACACTTTTATGAAAAACGTGCAAGTGCTTCTGGATGCAGCAAATTACATTGAGAATTTTGAAAGAAACAATGGAAGTAAGTAAGCCTGTAAATACGCTATACGGAATATTCTGGTGCAAGTCGCCAAGCAGACAACAATAGATGTTAAGGCGACAAAAGACGCGCAAAGCCAATATGAATTGGTCTGGCATGGTTCACCTGCCACTTGAAGTTATCCGTTTTTAAAGATTGTTTTAGATTTTCCTTACTCAACCTATTGCAAGTACAATTTGCTTAAAGATGTAACATTTGCAAAATTATAAAAAGTGTTTTGGGCTAAGGTTAAATGCAGTTTTTTTTCTTTAGCCTACATACAGTCCATTCAGAAAGTATTCAGACTCCTTCACTTTTCCCACATTTTGTTGCGTTACAGCCTTATTCTAAAATGCATTATATTACTTAATCTACACACAATACCCCGTAATGACAAAGCGAAAACAGGTTTGTAGAAATGTGTGCAAATTTATCAAAAATAAAAAACTTAAATGTTACATTTACATAGCCTATTGTAATTTATTTTGTAATCAATTGCAAAGTAAAAAAAAAGCCAATACAATTCTAATATTCATTTAGTTTAAATTGTTTTATTATAGTATTGCATTCGTTGCATTTCTAACTAGAAGCATTGTAAATTACAAGAGAATGCTTTCTTTTTCTTCATTTCCATACACTGCATTATTATAAGACACTTTCTCTTCCTTGTGTGTTTTTGGCTCACATGGTTTCCACATGGAGCAAATTGAGCATTTTGATTGGCCGAGATTCATGACCGCAACTGAAGTCTAGGCATGTGACCAATCAGACGAAGGTTCACCCTCGACGTTGCATGTTACTGGGTTGGATTTTGTGAGCGTTTCTGGGACTTGTAGTTTTTTGTGGTGGACCGCTAAACCTAAAATCGACAATCTAAGGAAAAGGTTATGATATTTAGAATAATAATTATCATTCTAATGGCACTTGGATATAATACTTTACACATTCATATTTCTTCTTATTATGCAAAGTACCAATTTGTGTAAAAAACATTTACTGTGGATGCTGTTGCTATCATGATTTCCAATTTTTTTCCTGTATTGAAAATATTTATATTTCTAAATAAGTATGTGAATTGTGACACTACACAGTGTGTTGATAGCTTCTTTGTTTTTATTTACAGAATGTGAACATGGTTATGCATCAACGTACCCAAACACTCAGGCGTCACATCATCAGAAACTACGTAAATTCAAGAATAAAAAGGTTGACAACATATACAATCGGTATGTTATTCCTTTCATATACTTCCTACTATGATGGTATCATTGATACCAAAACATTTACAAAGAGTAGTATATAAAGCATTTTGAATATACCACAAATACTAACACATGCGGTCTCAGTAAGGTTAGATACTGTGTTCATTGTTTGATTTGTTGACACTGTAACGTCTTTGTGGATATTTTTGCCTTGCAGGTCAGCACATAATGAACTGGAAAAGAACAGGTGAGTAAAATTACCTGCCAGGAATTAAAAATAAAATTAAGGGTAATTTAAACATTGGGTTTTCAACATCAACTAATGAACATACTGTAGTCAGTCACAATTCAATTCACTAAATAGCTTAACTGGAGTGCCAAGGTTTATTTGATGCTGAAATGTTAAAACAGTGCAACACGTCCAGACTGGTGTGGTCAAGTAATAGTGAGATTTTCATTCTTATTTTCAGAACGTTTCACAAACATTTTATATCAAGAATTAGCTATGACAAAATGAAGCTTCAAGCTGATAATCCAAAAACATTATAGGCCACAGCCATTTTGTATATCCTGTTACTACGCTAAATGTATTGAACTCCCAATTTTAACATCAGATTCAACCTTGAATTCAATCTTAAAGACCCTGTTGTCTTTTTTGGAATATTAAATGCAATCAATGCATCAACATTTCCGTGGCTTTAATTCCAAGCTTGTACAAATAGCATGTGTACTTTTATCTGTAGCCTACTGTACTTAATTGAGGTATTAATTTTGCAAGGCAAATGAGAGGGAGAATGTAAACTAGTGCAGGTTTTTCCTGGGGGAAGTTCACTGGGCATTACCTATTCAGGAAACCGGAATTGTCTTTTTAAGACATTAGGATTTGTTCCAGGAAGCTGTTCTGTGTCCATGGGCTGGACCTTTCCTGAAAATAACAACTAAACAGTAGAGCACATCTCCCACCAAAATAAAAAGCTGCATCAGAACATATCTAGTTTGTGGAAAACAACGGTAGGCTGGGATAAATCAAATATCAGTGGGAAGGACTAGCCAATGGTCAGATGAAAGCTCATTGGACTATTTTTTATTTAATTGCAAAATGTTGGCTGATGCTGAAATGGTAGATGACAATTACAATTACAAGTTCATCTACATTTTATGTCATTATTGGAATGCATTACTTCTCAGTCTAGAGGCCCAGAAATTTCATTGACATTCGAATACTGTTATGCTGACATCAGCATCTTGAACACAAAGAATAATAATTACAAAGCATTGGTGTAGGTCTGCTTGTGTAATTCGTTAGTATGGTGGACAGCTATTTAAATCCAAATATTTGCACAAGGAATACAAGGTACCTCGCATATTCCAGGCTTCAGAGCACATTTTACAGTAATTATGTAGGTATAGTATGTTGCAAGTGTTATGCAGCAGGACGTAACTGTGATATGCATCTAGTGTCATGAATATTTACTAAACTAAGATCCCATTTCCAATGGGTCGTTCCTCTTACAGGCGAGCACATCTTCGTCTGTGTTTGGAAAGGTTGAAGTCACTCATACCGCTGGGACCAGACTGCAGTCGGCACACCACACTAGGGCTGCTCAATAAGGCCAAATCACACATCAAGGTGGGGTAGTCAACGTCAACCATACTGGTGTCATGGGAACAAAAGTGTCATGGGATCTATCAAAGGGTTAAAATGAAACCTCTGTGGATCCTGTGCTCATGACCTAGTCTGAGTCAGTACACAAACACAATGTGATCCACTTACCATGTAGAGCCCTTTTCATCCTGCTCCTGACTGCACACTTAATAACCAGGGACCTCAAATAGCAGCATTACTGCTAATGCCTTTGGAGGATATTGCAGTTTAAATGAACTGGCTCCACATTATGCTTTATATTCACATTCTTTCGCAATACTTCAAAAAATTGCATTAGGACACCGAAACCAAATTAGCCTATACATGTTCAAATGGGGGGGAGGGGGGGAGGGGGGTAGATGAAGAGCAAGATACTACATAAAATTAACTATTCCAGTGTTTATAAATTTGCTAGCACGTCTGGCTATATATATATAAGTGTGCAGTTTAGTAAGGCCTTTATTTAGCCTCCTTGTTTTATTTTCAATTGGGAATTAAATGCTGAAACAAAATACCTAATACTCATTGTGGAATGAGACATACATCTGTAGATTCATATTCAGTGACTAATTCTAGCTAATTAGAAATAATGTGTCGGTAAAGCGTGTACTTTTTGTTTGTATTAGTTCAGGATCCCTAACTTTCAGAAGAATCCACTCGAGCCCTGAATCAGACAAGTCATTAGACTTGGTTGTGAGTTATAAGCATAAGCTAAAGTGTACTGTTGCACAAAGGCAATCATGGAAAATCTAGCTAAACCAAATAAAATGAAGACATGAAAGCTCAGTCTTTCAAAGACAGCTGTTGCCCTTTTTTTGCTACCAGAAGTAAATGCAGCTTTGCAATTGGCTTTGCTACAACAGTAATTGGTATTTTTAGCCTGGTCCAATTCCCAAATTCCTTAAAATTCTTTGACTTAGTGTGCATCTGGGAGATGAGTCTTGCATTGTAAAATGTTGTACTAAAGAAAAATTACAATTTTATTATACATGTTTTAGGCACATTATGACACTAACCGAAAAAGTGGAAAATAAATACTTTTTTGGGCCGTTTCTCTATATGCTGGATCTGAAAATACAATTACTTTCCATTCTATTCCGATCTGGCTCCTGCATATCTGCATCCCACGTTGAAGTAATTCCTATGAGCCTTCAGGGAATCATTTAACGATAGGTAGAGCCTCTTGACTAATTCAATAATTTGCCACCCATTTTATAAATCAAATGTATCGCCATAGGCTAAGAGAAAACTGGTATAGAAAATCTCCAGCCATACAGAGCAGATGATATTGGCATATCCACTGATGTCCAGTAAATTTTAATAGGAGAAAATTGTAGCCAATTACATAATGTATTTATGAAAACATTTGGTGAATATTATTTTTCTAAATGAATATTCCCACTCTCTTTCTTTCTCTCTTTCTTCCTCTATGTCTGTAGAAACTGGAGGAATTGGATCGGAGGAGTCAGCACCAGCTGGAGACCCTGGAGCGAGAGCAGAGACACTTGCAGCGACAGCTGGCACACCTTCAGACATCTGGAGATAGTGAGAGGGTCCGTATGGACAGCCTATGCTCACCTGTGGACTCGGAGCACTCAGACTCTGACAGAGGTAAGTCTCACAGACAGGGCGTTGCGCTTTTAACCCTTGAAAAATCTTATTGAGCTATTGCTTTTCTGTCATGTTTCATGTAATGTGTTTTGATCTTGTAAGCTGTTGAAACAAATACTCTATCCGTGTCGATTTTTAAACTTAACGTTTACCATCACGTCCTTGTCCACTGGCCTTCTCGTCCTCGTCCAGCACCGTACCGCATTTGATACCAACAAATCTATCCTCCTCACTCATATCTCTCTGACAGACGTAAATACATCTCCATAAACAACTGCAAATCCTCCACTGCCCCTGTCACCCATGGTGTCCCCCAGGGTTCAGTGCATGGTCCCCTCCTCTTCATCTTGTTCATCCTTCCTCTTGGACAGATCCTCCACCATTATGGCCCGTTTCCACTGCTACGCTGATGACACAATTTTCTGTCTCCTACAAAACTATCACCTCAGCTATCTTCTCCATCCTCACCACCTGCCTTGCAGACATAAAATCATGGATGCAACAGAGCTTTCTCAAACTCAACTGCAATACTATACATCTGAAATCCTCATCGATTCAAACTCTCTCACCCACTCCATCAGCTTTATCATTTTATTTATTTAGACAGGGGTAACTGACTGAGACTTTTATTTTTTCAGCAGAACCCAGAAGAATTATATTATACATTATTTTAATGTACCTATTCGATGATTTTACCCTGTGTTCATTCTGTGAAGCACTTTTGAGTATTTAGAAAAGTGCTATACCAGTTTAATGTAGTAGTAGTAATAATAATAATAATAATAATAATAATAATAATAATAATAATAATAATAATAATAATAATAATAAATGAAATCAGTGTTGACAACAATGTTACAGTATGTGTTTGCATTGCTTAAAACTTACTTATATTGTTTTGTTTGTGTCTTATTTGTTAAGCAGAAGAGATTGAAGTGGATGTGGAGAGCACTGAGTTCTCCCATGGAGATATAGACAGTGTCAGTACTGGAGGTTGCAGTGACCTGGACGACCACAGCAGCAGGCAGAGTTTGGTCAGTGACGAGGGCTACTCCACCTGCAGTCTACAAATGGCCTTCTCTGCTTAAAGCACCAGCCTAAACTTTCACTCCAGCTGCAGTCTCACCTGGTTTTCTCTTCTGTGTGACCGCCTACTACTTCTACCCTCTCTTGCTGTTTCTTTGTATCCTCTCGCCACAAGAAAAACACCAGCCTACCTGAAGCGTAATAATATCTTCCAACTTCCAACCAGCCTTAAATTCAACTCAGTTTACAGACTTGATCTAGTATTTTGCCTACTGTGAAAAAGTGACAAACCTGAGGTTCATATTTTTCACCACAATGAGCCTCAAATTAAGCCTCACTTGCAATCTAAAGTGGTTCCTCGTCTCCAAATGACAAACCCAAGTTATCAGTCGAGTCTGTCCTTACTCTCATTCTCGTCAGCGTTATTAGATTTGCATGTGCATTCTAAAACGGTTCTGTTTAATCAGTCACTGCAATGTCCAGTCATAGAATTACAAACCTATAGGCCATGTTTTGCTTTTTAAATAAAACCAGCAAAAAATGTAAATCCAGCAAGAAGCTTGTCACCAGTCATAAAGGTTAAGCCAATCCCATGTCTTGCAGAAAGTTTAAAGTTTTACCCCAAGAAATACCTACTAGAAAATAACAGCACTTATTGTCAATCAGCTAGTCAGCAGCAGGGGCTTTTATTATCTGCATTCCAAGATGATTTTTATCCTTCCTACAACCCAATTTCTTAGGATTCACAAGTTCAGAGCTTTTCCAGCCAAATGGCATCCCTTTGTCTGCCAATCAACACATTTTTCTCAGGCGACTAATGTGATTTTTATTTATTTTAATATAATTAAAATATGTAGTATTTATTTTTGCTAGATTTCTGCTCTACATATCGGAAAATCCATATTTTAATGGAACGTGTGTTTGATTTTTTTCTTAATTTTTCAGTTATTTTAATATTACTCTAAAGATATTCATCATTGAAGCTAGTACACAGACATGCATAATCAATTAATCATTGGCATTATTCTGTGAAATGAAGTACAATTACCACTTTCAAAGTTTTGAATCAATATTATTTGCTGAAGAGTAATGAGAAATCATGCACTTGACTAAGTTAAAAGCAATAACATGTATTGACAGCGTAGTCAACGCTTTACATATATTTGCTAATAATTGCTTGTTTAACACTGAATTGATCATCATCATCATCGTCATCCGCTTTGTCCGGGGTCGGGTCGCGGAGGTAGCAGTTCAAGCAGGGTATCCCAAACTTCCCTTTCCCGGGCCACATTAACCAGCTCTGACTGGGGGATTCCAAGGCGTTCCCAGGCCAGTGTGGAGATATAATCCCTCCACCTGGTCCTAGGTCTGCCCCGCGGCCTCCGCCCAGCTGGACGTGCCTGGAACACCTCCCTAGGGAGGCGGCCAGGTGGCATCCTTACTAGATGCCCGAACCACCTCAACTGGCTCCTTTCTACGCAAAGAAGCAGCGGCTCTACTCCGAGTCCCTCACGAATGGCTGAACTTCTCACCCTATCCCTAAGGGAGATGCCAGCCACCCTCCGGAGGAAACTCATTTCCGCCGCTTGTATCCGCGATCTCGTTCTTTCGGTCATGACCCATCCTTCATGACCATAGGTGAGAGTAGGAACGAAGATAGACCGGTAGATTGAGAGCTTTGCCTTCTGGCTCAGCTCTCTCTTTGTCACAACGGTGCGATAGAGCGACTGCAACACCGCACCCGCTGCTCCAATTCTCCGGCCCATCTCTCGTTCCATTTTACCCTCACTCGAGAACAAGACCCCAAGATACTTGAACTCCTTCACTTGGGGTAAAGACTCATTTCCTACCTGGAGTAGACAATCCATCGGTTTCCTGCTGAGAACCATGGCCTCAGATTTGGAGGTGCTGATCCTCATCCCAGCCGCTTCACACTCGGCTGCGAACCGATCCAATGAGTGCTGCAGGTCGCAGACTGATGATGCCATCAGGACCACATCATCTGCAAAAAGCAGTGATGCAATCCTCTGCCCACCAACCCGCAGCCCCCTCCCCGCGGCTACGCCGTGAGATCCTGTCCATGAATACCACAAACAGGATAGGTGACAAAGTGCAGCCTTGGAGGAGGCCAACCCTCACCGGAAACGAGTCCGACTTACTGCCGCAGACCCGGACACAGCTCTCGCTTTGGGAGTACAGAGATTGGATGGCTCTGAGTAGAGACCCCCTCACCCCATACTCTCGCAGCACCTCCCACAGTATCTCCCGGGGAACCCGATCATACGCCTTCTCCAAATCCACAAAACACGTGTAGACCGGATTGGCATACTCCCAGGCCCCCTCAAAGATCCTCGCGAGGGTAAAAAGCTGGTCCGTTGTTCCACGACCAGGCCGGAAACCGCATTGTTCCTCCTCAATCCGAGGTTCGACTATCGGTCGAACCCTCCTTTCCAGCACCCTGGAGTATACTTTCCGGGGAGGCTGAGTAATGTGATGCCTCTGTAGTTGGCACACACTCTCCGGTCCCCCTTTTTGAACAGGGGAACCACCACCCCGGTCTGCCACTCCTTAGGTACTGTCCCCGACTTCCACGCAATGTTGATAAGACGTGTCATCCATGACAGTCCCTCAACACCCAAAGCCTTCAGCATTTCTGGGCGGATCTCATCAACCCCTGGGGCTTTGCCACTGTGGAGTTGTTTGACTACCTCAGTGACCTCCGCCATGGAGATTGATGCTGATCCCCCATCATCCTCCAGCCCTGTCTCTACTATGTAGGGTGGGTTTGTCGGGTTCAGGAGTTCCTCAAAGTGCTCCTTCCACCTCCCAATCACCTTGTCAGTTGAGGTCAACAACGTCCCATCCTTACTGTATACAGCTTGAATGGTTCCCTGCTTTCCCCTCCTGAGGTGTCGGATGGTCTTCCAGAACCGCTTTGGCGCCAGCCGAAAGTCCTTCTCCATGGTTTCTCCGAACTCCTCCCACACCCGCTGCTTTGCTTCTGCCACGGCCGAGGCTGCAGTCCTTCGGGCCTGTCGGTACCTTGCAACTGCCTCCGGAGTCGCCCGGGACAGCATGTCCCGGAAGGCCTCCTTCTTCAATCGGACGGCTCCCCTGACCACCGGTGTCCACCAGGATGTTCGAGGGTTACCGCCCCTTGAGGCACCTAAGACTTTGAGACCACAACTCTCAGACGCAGCTTTAGCAATGGAGGCTTTGAACATCGCCCACTCCGGTTCAATGCCCCCAGCCTCCACAGGGATGCCAGAGAAGCCCCGCCGGAGGTGTGAGTTGAAGGCCTCCCGGACCGGGGACTCCTCCAGACGTTCCCAGTTCACCCGCACTACACGCTTGGGCTTACCAGGTCTGTCCAGAGGCTTCCCCCGCCACCTGACCCAACTCACCACCAGATGGTGATCAGTTGACAGCTCTGCCCCCCTCTTCACCCGAGTGTCCAAAACATATGGCCTCAGGTCCGATGATACGATAACAAAATCAATCATCGACCTTCTGCCTAGGGTGCTCTGGTACCAGGTACACTTATGAGCATCCTTATGTTCGAACATGGTGTTCGTTATGGCCATTCCATGACTGGCACAGAAGTCCAATAACAAGCCACCACTCGGGTTCAGATCGGGGAGGCCGTTCCTCCCAATCACGCCTCTCCAGGTGTCTCCATCATTGCCCACATGTGCGTTGAAGTCCCCCAGCAAGACTACAGAGTCCCCCTCAGGAGCCCCATACAAGGCTCCATCCAGGGTCTCCAAAAAGGCCGAATACTCCGAACTGCTGTTCGGTGCATAGGCACAGACAACAGTCAGAGTTTTCCCCCCCATGACCCGAAGGCGTAGGGAGGCGACCCTCTCGTCCACTGGGGTAAACTTCAACATAGAGGCACTTAGCCGGGGACTCGTAAGTATCCCCACACCAGCCTTGCGCCTCTCACCCTGGGGAGCTCCGGAGAAAAATAGAGTCCAACCCCTATCCAGAAGTGAGGTTCCAGAGCCGAGGCTGTGCGTAGAGGTAAGCCCCACCAGATCCAGCTGGTAGCGCTCCACCTCCCGCACAAGCTCCGGCTCCTTCCCTCCCAGAGAGGTGACGTTCCACGTCCCCAAAGCCAGCCTCTGCCACCCGGGTCCGATCCGTCGAAAACCTCTGCCTTCACTGCCACCTTTCTGGCAGTGCACCCGACCCCCTTGGTTTTTCCTGCGGGTGGTGAGCCCACGGGACGGAGAAGAAGAGATGTTGAATTGATATTACTGTAAATTTGGTTGTAGTTTCTACAGCTTAATTAATTATAATTGATCATTAGTGCAAGAAAATTATTGTAACAGCTCAAACTAATAAGGGTTGATGCATGTGTTTTGAATGTAACCTTTTACAATGCTGTCATGTGCTTTGGATTAACATGTCTTTAAAAATGCGTATCAGTCTGTAAAGTTGATCCAAGTTTACCTAAACCAACCTCTAGAAACGTAATTTTTTTTTATTGGCTAAAGGTGTTTTCTAGTTAACAGCCTGAATTTAAATATTTTGAGGGAATAATGTACATGCATGTCGCACCACCTATATACTCAGAATATACCAAATGAAACATCCCAGTAAATGGCCCTACATCTATACTTTTAGTGTTCTAAATCACCAAATGTGTCTTAACTTGGCTAAATTGACTCTTGCACAAAGTTCTTTGTTCCAACATCTTTATTCAACATCAATATTTGATCAACTGTACAATGCATTATGAAAAAGACGTGTTATGAAGTATTTTTAAGCACACACAGTATGATATGTTTGTCCTGTGCTTTGCTGAATGTGTATTTGCCCCTGCCCACACACACATAATACTTTGTGGTTCCTCATTTTTGTCCCTGGAAACATAATAAACGCCTACACCCCAGATTTGTATTATGCCTTATTGCATGTCACGCCGTCCGTGGTAAAGCTGTAACTTGAAATGCCATTGCAATAAGTGGGATGATGTTGAACTGGTGAGAGAGATCTAGTGAATTATGTATTTTAGGTTTTAACCCAAAAGCCATACATTGAGTACATGCCTGATTTCAAGAAAGTCTGATCTAAATATAACACAAGTAGAAATAATTGCATATACTGTTACTTGGATCCAATATGTGTTCCACAAGACATCTGAGTAACTGTGGCCTTCAAATGAGTTAATATCAAACTACACGCCAATATTGGTCAGTAAATTTGACATTACATAAGTGAAAGGGAAATTTCGAAACTCATCCCTGATTTTATTGGAAAAAGGCAGCTTATATGAACAGCAGTGACATAAGGGTAATTCACGCAGACAACAATTACAGGTGGTACAAGACTTGACTGCCACCTGCAGAAACAAAAACCTGTTCAATAACGAAAAATTATTTCAACATAAATATCGGCTAAGACGGCAGGGATTCAACAAATAAAAATGTGTGTATTTCACTGGAAAATGTACAAAACTAAATTGTTAAATTGGCCTTATGTGAGATTTGTTTTAAAATGTACTAGATAATTAATAATATAAATGGGCATGAGTATAAATGGTCAGAATGCTATTAAAATTAAGTACAACCTGTAAAATACTTATAAATTCACAAAAGAAATGCTTGGTTAAGTTACGCACATCATGATATTTCTGGCCTCTGAAGTATTAAAAAAGACACTATCAAACTGAAACAAAAATATTCGGTTTTAAAGTACTTCCAATAAGCGCAAGACCATATTTAGAAGTATGCTGATCTTCATATGATAAAAAACCCAATGTGTGCAAGTAAAAATGTTCACGTTGTTTTTACTTGAGTAACTTAAACTTAATATCAACACCATGGTAAGGACTGATCCAGCTAGTATACAGTGGAATAATTAACATTTACACAACAGACTAAGTCATTGAGGCATGAGATGCCTAACGTTGTATTTCGATGTGTCATGATACTGTGTCATTGGTTTGTCTGCGATACCACAGGTTCCTACTCCAACCTTGCCCCCAACGCTTTCCGGAGATGCAAAAATACTCCTTTTCACCTGCAAAATACAAGGAAAATTTTATTAAAATATATTATGTCTTGCGTAACTCAATGATATATCATACAAACAATCTAGGTGGGACTTAAAAAATCTATATGGATTTTCAGACACCAAGTTATTGCGACACCAGCCAGACTTCACCAATTACAATGCTTATAGTATGTCAGTAATCTAGGGAATTTATCCGTTAAATGAGTCGTTTGATCAAGCGTGATAAGCAGCCGCTTAAATTAAATCAGGCTCAAGGGTAGAATGGAAATTAAAATGGCTATCGCAGCAGCTATATTGCAAAGACCACTAGGTAAACATCTAGGTTAAGGGGATGGTTTAACTTTTTGGGAAGTAAGATATGTTCCTACTTACCCCTAGTTAGACGAGATGATTTATGTAAATCTTGATTGTACGTCCAATAATTAGTTATTTAGGCAAGTAGGTAGGTAAATGTAGCCTAGCTTAGCGCAAAGACTGTAAACCATAGGTAAGGGCTAGCATGGCTCCGTCAAAAGTGAACAGATAAGCGGTCAGACCAATTGTTGCGAGGCTGCCTACCCGACGACAGAAGGTAAAACTATGGTTCCGTCACACAATATAGGCCCGGACGCATATGTTTCAATAGCAACAACGTCTCGCTTTTACATTTTAAATGACAACATGTATGAAAAACAGAAAACACAACATGTAAATAAGACAGCGTGGGAGATTTTCTACGGTGTATTTTGTCACTTTTGACAGAGCCATGCAAGCCCTTACCGATGGCTGTCTTTGTGCTACATTAGCCTTCCTACTTACCAAATAACTTGTCATTGGATGAATTATAAAAGGTTGACATTGATCACCTCGATATATCTACTTCCCCAGAAGTTTAACTATTCCTTTGAATAAAATCTTCACAATTAAAATCAATATCACATTTCAAATCCCGTGATTTCCCGTAAATGTTTGTTCTAATTTCCTTGACAATCAGCTATTTGGAACTGGCCTTTTAAAATTGACCAACATTTCAGAAATTTCCTGACTCGTGGGAACAGTCTTTTTTTGCTAAAATCTTTTTTTATTGACCAAAAAAAAAAAAAGAGCTACAGAATTGTGGGATATTCTGGCCTTGTAATTAGCTAGACAATGATTTGTTACCTGTCCTTTCTTGTTTTTTGAGTAAGCTTTAGTGTTGAACTGCTGCCACTTGGATTTCTGGTCCTCCCTCTCCTGTTCCAACTCTTTCATCCGTAGAACTTTCTTCTGGGCCTTTTTCTTCTTGTATTCTCTTTGCTCTGCTATCTGCTCTTTCCTGGAAAGAAATTAGCTTTTAAAACAAGTACTTTTAAAACTATTATAATAAGAACTAAAGCTAGAGAGGTAATGTAAATATTTGGTCACATTATCCCACTTTCATGTTTCAAAGCACTTTCACATTTCTACACAGTTTTTAGCTCCTTTCCCGATCCAATGTATTTCTCCGAAGTATTACTACAATGTAATTTGGTTCCTGTCATATAAATCTGGACACATTGACACAAATTGAAACAATCTAGTCAGATTTACTCACTTGGATTTTGGTTTCCCATCGTCCTCTGTGCGCTTGCCGTCTTCAGCTGGTTTGAGACTCAGAAGTGTGACCACTTCAGCATTCCCCCAGTTGCAGAAGGTGATGGCTGCAGTGCCGTTCTCTCCATCTATCTCCTCTATCTCTGCCTCATACAACCTGCCAAAGAATCACGTCTGTAAGCAGGTGAGTACAATTCAAAGACTCAAGCCCTAATCACCAACAGCTATAATGCAGGACAAATTAAAAAATATTGTTAATACTTATTACGATGCTATTCAGATTAGAGCCTTTCTATCTAATTATCTCTCATGACAAACCAATGTTAATTCCCTGATAACCATTTAAAAACAATACATTTACTGCAACACAAATCAATATAAATCAATCATGAATAGTAAGACAATTAAAGTAGTTGAACAAAAATATTGCAATTATGAAACAGAGGATACTAAGAAGACCACCCTCTAAAATAATATTCATGTTTTTTTTATAGTTTGAGAATCTAATGTGACGATTTCAGTAAGCAGAGTGACACTCACTGTGAATCCTGACTCCATATAGCCATACACCTGTCCCCGACTTTCCAGCTGTGTTTCAAGGGAGCAGTTTCTGAAGTGTTGGCACTGGAGGCACCTTCGGCAGGCTGAGCGGTGAGGAGATCTTTTGTCAATTCAATGACTTCCTGTGGATAGAGTAGGGCGAACACATGTGTTTCGTTGACATGTAGGCATGAAAAGCTACGATGCATTCAAGATAACATGTTAGCCAAACTATTTGCACAAGAATTTGATGTCAAAACCTAGATAGTTGCCTGGCATACCTGCAAGTCTTTCTGTAGTTTGAGGAGGTCCTCATTCTCCTGATCTGTTGACAAGGCCGCTTCAACTTGCTGTAGTTGTGCTTTATAGCTGCTCAACTGTTTCATCAAGTCGTCTGCCATCTGAACAACGACATCAAGTAAAAATATATATATATATGTTAGAAGACATCAGAATTACAAACATAAATATTCGGAAACACAAAGTCAGTCCCTAAAGCGTCCGGTTAACAAAGAGGTGTTCAAAAAAGTAGCTAACGCTAGTTAACGTTAGCATGCGTCCGTGGGACCTAGCTAACGCTAGCTAACGTCTTCAAGAAATTCACAACAATAAAAACAAATTGCTGCCGAAAGCTCTATTTTAAACAAAGATCAGTTGTACACGTACTTTTTTCTACTTAATTTGACCCAAGTAGTTAATTCTCAAACCACGCAATTATCTCTTTAAGTTTTATATTCAAAATGAGAACCTCAGATCTTTGTTGATTCACAACTGAAAAACGGAAGCTGTTTCGTTAGTCTCGTTACGAACAGGAAAAACTCCCGTCTCGCGGTAGTAGAACGCTTATTTTGTTTGTCTGCAAAATGCCAGCAGGTGGGACCATAAGCCCTTTTCACGGTTCTTATAGGCTACTTGCTAATATATTGTGGGCTACTAAAATGAGCTCATTTATCAAATTAATTCACAGATTAGTTTGACTCAAACAGAAAATTATGTTCATTATATACATTTTAAATATTAAAATCAAAGTTTTTTTCAGAGTTATAATTATCTTCTAAATAAGCAGCCTTTCCCCCACAAAGTAAACACAAAATAAATTACCTTTAAGTTTCACTGACAGTGGAATTTGAGATTAATCAATAAGTCAATAAGGAATTTAAGCAGTGAGAGTAAACCACTGTATTTCCTATTGCAGTTGAACCACACCCATTCATTATAGGTTCTCTCTGATGTACTAGAGCAAGCATCACAGAGCATCAGATCAAGCCAGTATAAATGCAGCTTTTCCACTTCAGCCACATCATATGAAGGATCTGCCCTACAGTGGCGTGGGGAATACCATTTTATGCTGTTGCAACCCAGTCCAACAGCTGAAAATTGGATTTACATTGTGGCGTTTTGAATCTTTAAGGTTTGTGGATGCCAGAAATACTTCATATACAACGCAACAAAATGCTAAGAACGTTTTTTTTACGTTTACAATTCAGCAACTTACTGTAGAATGGAATGACATACTTTTTTATATTTTCTTCAAATGTTTTTTTTGTCTTTGTTTTTTATTTGGAGAAAATTTCATATGATTAAAGTAGTCTTACTAAAATATATAAAAACTGTTTTTGTTCGATAAAAAAATGACAATGCCTTTAAACCCATTATATTTGCGCAACGCTGGCAAGCATTCTGAGCTCCAAAATTATGATTAAGGGCACTCTTCTTATAATAAGGACACTGCAGATCTTTCCTAATGGGCTGTGATGACATATCCAGCGGAAATAGAAGCTTACCTGGCAAGCAGGCTTACACTGTGCAGACCTCGGTGCCTCTAACAATGCTGGTGGGTGTCCTTATCCTGCTGACAGTATTTGGCAATGTCTTAGTAGTAATTGCTGTGTTCACTAGCCGGGCCCTAAGAGCTCCTCAGAACTGGTTTTTGGTATCACTGGCGTGTGCAGATATTTTAGTAGCCATTGGGATTATGCCCTTCTCCCTGGCAAATGAACTAATGGGATACTGGTATTTTGGTAAGGTCTGGTGTGATATCTACCTGGCCCTAGATGTTCTTTTCTGCACATCGTCAATTGTGCACATGTGTGCCATTAGTTTAGACAGATACTGGTCCGTCACTCAACCCTTTGAGTACAATCTGAAAAGGACACCACGCAGAATTAAATGTATAGTCTTAATAGTGTGGGTCCTGGCTGCAATCATATCATTCCCACCACTAATTTCAATGGAGAAGGAAGTAGCCAAAAAGGAGGGCCCCACGTGTAAGCTCAATGAGGAGAAATTGTATATAATCTTTTCCAGCATGGCATCCTTCTTTGCCCCCTGTGTGATTATGATTCTGGTGTACGTTCGAATTTACCAGGTGGCCAAGAAAATAAGCAGAGCCCCACCGGGTGAGAGGGAAAATGAAATCGGAAACTCAAATAACAGACAGTGTGGGCAAGTGCAGCAGGATCACCCCAAGAGAGAACAGAGAGATGGGGGAAGAGAAGGATTAGGAGTAGGAGGCGAGGTCAATGGACTAGAACCTGAGGAGCACTGTTCTTCTTCAGATGGAAACGAGAACCCTTGTGCCTTTAGAGAGAAGAGGGCCAAGAAAAAGACCAGAGTGACACAGGTCAAGCCAGGAGACCCGCCCCCAAAGGGACATGCACAGCCACGTGTGAAGGTGAGCAGGTGGAAAGGCATGCAGAACAGAGAGAAGCGCTTCACCTTTGTTCTGGCTGTGGTCATCGGAGTGTTTGTGGTCTGCTGGTTCCCCTTTTTCTTCACGTACACACTAAACGCTGTGTGTGACTGCTGTGTCTCAGGGACCCTGTTCAATGTGTTCTTCTGGTTTGGATACTGCAATAGCTCACTGAATCCAGTAATATACACCATATTCAACAATGACTTCAGGAGGTCTTTCCAAAAGATCCTATGTCAAAAAGACAGAAGAGGATTATAAATTTACTTTTGCCATCTACAGTGCCCAAAGAACCAACTTAATTTTATCAAATTGAACAGACAACTTAAACACTAGGATTGCATGTACTCTAAGAAAGGAGCTTTTGACAAATCATTTTCATTGATTGTTACTGCGTTTAAATATAATATATTAAAACATGCAAGTATTTGAAAGACTGATGCAACTCTGATAACGTATGCATGCTTGCCTGACCCATACACCGATTGTGCTTTGCTTTTCTATTTTAAACATTATTGCATCTGTATTACTTTATGAAATATATACTGGTTTTACTCTTTGCAATCAGTCTTAACATAACCTGCTACTTTTTACGGCTCTACTCACACTTTGTGGGCCCAGTTTCAGATCGGACATCCCCAAATAGATTGACTTAATAGCATCAGCACATATATCCTCAAAATAATTAATAATTATAATTGTTATGGTCCTGGCATGGACAAAAGCATTTGTAAAATAAAATTTTAAGAAATAATACAAAACCAAGAAACTCAAAGAACATTTGGAATGTTATATAATACCCGACCTGAGACAAATATTGTCTCTTTCGTAGTGAACCTCCTGACCAAAACAAATTGCCTGAAACAAAGAGGCTCTTCTCATAACAGTCAAATGAGAACAAGACAGTCAAATGAGAACAAGACAATCAAATGAGCGAGCATAAGATTATGCCTACAAGGCATGTGATGGCAGACCCACAATTATTAAACACTTTTCAGCAGCTATCATAATAGAATCAGTTGGAGATATCATTATATTATACCCTGTAGTCAAAGACTAAACTTTCAACAAGCAGAGATAACATTAACGTCACTGTGTAATTGCATTGTGAGATTTACAAGAACACAATGTCTCGCGAGAAAAGAACTGCAGTCAGCTTCCCAGTCTTTTGCTTTGTTAAACCACCAGTGCTAAAATTTCCTTTTTTGAAAAATCAAACAACTGCTATAACAAATGCATTATGCCTGTTTTCAGTTTCAGTTTAACTTTAATATCATAAGACATTATTAATATAAATGCCATTGCTAAGGTCCATATTTATTTGACGTTGATGTGAAGTCAGTCATGTCTCCACCATCCTGCCTAAAAAAGCTAGTCTTTCGAAGATATTCCTACTTGACATTCCTGTGGTGCACATTGGGTTAACCCATGTCAATGGTGTAAATTATTACTGTACTCACCACAAATGGTGCACTTTATACCTAATATTGATTGTGTTCCCATGAATCATCTACCATATGAAATACACAGTAACAAAATGTTATTGATGGACAGTAAATGTAATTTTTTATGTAATCCAAAATATAACCGCGTAGTAAAAGAATGAATATTGTTAAACTTTTAACATGTTGTCTGGTTTGAACAAAATGTTTGGTAGAATCCTCTTTATACTGTATATTTGACAATTATTGAAACGTTCCCAAAATAAACGTTAAAACGTTTCTTAAAACCTTTTTGGAGTATTCTTTGATCAACAAGTCTTGTTCTGAAGAGGTAAAGCTTAAAGCATGAGCATCTATATTAATTCACAATGCTTTCAAAGATGTAATGAGAAAAGGAAATGGGTACATCCCCAACATGTTTTATGTTTTACCAATATGAATTTTCCAATGAGCATATGTTGGCATTATATCCATAAAACATATGCTACTGTAAGCCTTGAAAACCGATATAAAATACATTATGTATTTTTACTTAAATCTATCTCCCAAAATATGTTTCTATTATTCAGTTGTTTATAGGATCATATGACCCAATAGGAGAAATGGCCATGCCTTATGAACAGTTTGTGCACTAGTAAACTTGGTGTCACACACACCAAGGAGTAGGTAGGCACACAGTGGTTTTCTCTCCAGCCTAATACTACAACTCAGATCACTAGCGTACTAATCCACTGTCATTACTAGTATGATGTAGTGAGACACAATTAAGGCCTCAGGATTCAATCATCAATCAATGATTCAATCAATCATCACATTGTGCCGTATATTACCAAACTGCCAACTGAGTTCGCTGACGCTTTAGTTCAGGTTTCTTTGTGTTTCGTAATGTTTCATAATTTTTTGTATAATATACAGGTATAGTCACACTATACTCTTTACAACATGTTCTCTACATAAATATTTATTTTAAACATGCTATTAAGGAGATGAAGGCTCGGTCATCCATGACTTGTTGGCCATCATCTAACTTGGAAGATTTGGTTGATCAACATATTTTCCATATTCATCACAATAGCCTTTGCTCTGATCACTTCTGAGTCATCAAACTTTATAATCCACAGCTGAAGTGTACTAAACTCAGTTTTTCACAATTCCTGACATTCAATCCTAGTAAACATTCCTGTCTTAGGTCAGTTACTTTATTTTAACAATGTAAAATGTCTGAATAAAAGTGGAGATAATTACTTATTTCATTTCACTTGTATTAGGTAGCATTGCTTTTAAATTGTTGAACTTGGATCAAACGTGTCGGATAGCTTTCCACAAGCTTGATAAGTTGTTTGAATTTTGGCCCATACCGCCTGACAAAACTGGTGTTACTGAGTCAGGTTTATAGGCGTCCTTGTTTACAACGTTTTTTTCAGTTCCGCGCACAAATATTCTATTGGACTGCTATACAATTTTGCAACTACTTTGGAAGTATGCTTGAGGGCATTGTCCATTTGGAAGATCCATTTGCAGCCAAGCTTTAACTTCCTGGCTGATGTCTTGAGATGTTGTTTCAATATACTGTATCCACATACTTTTTCTTCATCATGCAATCTATTTTGTGAAGTGCACCAGTCCCTCCTGCAGCAAAGCACTCCCACAACATGTTGCGCAAGTCAAGCGTTATGTTGTTATGCTATATGCAACTTTTTTATATTTAACGGATTATCAACACCTTTCTACAGTTAGCACATTGTAATGTCTATGGGAGAATGAAAAAAATCGCTGTTCAGATCAGTCCTCTTGAAGTCTCAATTCTTGACACTCATTTTGTATGGCAACGGTTACAATCTCACGCAAAGCTGTGATGAATTGCTTTATGGCACAAGAAAGTGCGTCACTAAATCAGGAAGAGAATATCATACTTGGAGTATAGTCGTTGATTGTGCATGCAGTGACCACGAGCATTCTGCATGTCTTCTTTGCGACAGGTAAAATTATTACACTAAGCAAACAGTATGGGCTCCCAATACCAGAAACTACATACAGCCGCTTTAGGCCCAGGCACCGAACAGGCTTAACCAACATTGTTTACAATGAAACCCCAATGGGCTTGCGCTAGCATTCAACTGCATGCTGATTGCCAAACCAACTTTAATATCTGCGTTCTGACTAAAAACACTGCGTTCATTGTATAACAAGTACATTGGTCAGCTAAATCTTCCATTAGTTTAGCATCAAAGCTCACTCACACTTCTTAAGAAAACTAGAATGTAATTGTGTCCAACCTGAGTCACATGGGGAAATATTAAGGCTCACAAGCGAGATGTTTCGGGGCTAACGAGACTGTCTGCATTAGCTGTGTTTAGCTAGCAAATGGTATCTAAAATTAGATATGTTACTGCAGTTACTGAATTGAATCGACACTACCTCCAAATAACTTTGGTCTCGTCTGGTCTTCAGGGTTTGAAGCTGAACTTGCCACTCCAAAATAAAATTTTCTTTATTGCTTGCTGGTTGCCGTCCGATTTAATACGCCTGCGTTCAGTGCGTAAAAAAAATGGTGGCGTTAATACAAGTTCACGTTAACGCGTTAATATCACATTAACTTTGACAGCCATAATATTTATATTTTGACTTATTCATTAATATATTTATTTTTATTTTTCATTTGAACATTTCTGTATATATTCTTTCCCTTACAGTACCAGTCCGAAGTTTGGACACACTTTCCCATTCAAGTGACGACACACACAACAGGACCACTGTAGCCTGACTCGCTCAGAAATGCGTCAGCAATGAAGAGTATTGTATCAGCCTCAGACTGGTCAAAGCTGTAGTTTTGCATTGGTTGCTGGCTTGAAAGGTTGGTGCAGTGAGAACAAACAGAGTAGATTATCTCTGCATCTACATTTTGTGCAAGGTTGATCAGGTAGCTGCATATTTTTGTTTTTGCAGCCGCCTCTTGTTGCTGTCACTACACAGCAGCATTTTGAACGCTCTGGCAGAGGGGAAGGGGTCGTCCAATTTCGTGTAGGTGTTGGGGACATATGCCTTACCCTGTACCCGCAGGACTTTCTGGTCATCTTTAGTCGAGTATGCTGCATCGTCCGGATCGTTCACACAGATGATTCGGTTGGCATCACCATGGTGGGCAGGGATAATGGATGACACCTTGCAGACGAAGTCTGGCCACTTGTATTGCCTGCCATCTTACGTCTGACGATCTCCTGCTGATGGAGTTGCCATCCTCCAGATCATGCCCATGTCGATGAAAGCGATGTAGGGTTCTTGGAGATCTACAGATTGGAGAGAGAGCTTCTGGATGAGCTTGCTCTACTGTGTCTTCCTGTAAGTGCTGTCAGGGTTGAATAAGGCCACACACTTCTCGACAACACGATGTTTCAGCTACTATGGGAGGTTCAGAAGTTGACAGACCTCAACCAGGTCAATCAGCCTTGAGAGCTCTCCTCTCCATCTCTCCAGCTCTTACCTTGAGTTCCATCTCGGGCTTCTCTACCCATGGCCTGTTGAAAAACGTAAAGCATTTGCTCAGAGGGACACGTGCATGGAGGGAGGTATTCTTACTGAACACCTGGTGTTTTCCTCGTTTTTTTTTTCTTCGGTTGGCCAGGGCGTAGTGAGCCACCCTGATCTGGGCCACACTGTTTACATTTCTGGAGTGCACAAGCAGCTGCTTTTCATTATGAAGGACGGAATGCCAGCCAAACTTCATTTTGCTGCCCTTGTTCATTGTACACTCGATTCACATGTTCCAGGCCATGTTTGGAGAAGAGGTTGCCTGTGATAGACAGGGTAAAGTCAGTACAAAGGACGGCTTCTCGATCATCTGGGAGAGCTGTCAGCATAGGCCAGAAGTCAGACAGCCACCTCCCATACCTATTGTTGTCGTACGCTACCATCCATGGCAGCATGGCACGCAGAGAGCTGACATACTCGTTCCAGTTGCAGATATGGACTGCGTGCACATTCTGCATGAGCACATCTGTCATGGACAGAAAGTCCCTCTAGTAGTCCGACATGTCACTGGCTTCCACCTGGGTAAAGAAATTGTAATGAGGCTCTCGAGATCAGCATCATCATCCAGTGCCGCATGAGCAGCAGCGCAGGATTCTTGGGAGAGACTCGTATCTCTCAGAATCTCAAGGTTCTTGAGTTGCCTAATCAGCCAGGTTGGGCCTGAGTCTCCCCTTTACCAACAAATTTTAAAAGCACCACATACATGAGCCTCAAGCAATGCAGCCCCCTCTTGTAATGCAAGCCTTTCAGCGCACGATCGAAGGAGCCCTCCTCCCGAATTCTTCTCTTAGCTCACTCCCCTCGTAGTGCTTGTAGATAGCACTCATCATCACACACTGTGTATGGAAAGGACAAAAAAAATGGCACAATGGCATGGTACTTATTTGGGTTCTTGGACTTGAGCATGGTGGTGAGGACGTACACAGGATGATCTCCAACTAAAAGGGGGAAGGGCATGCACTTAGTGGCGATGATGGTAGACAGGTTGTCCATGGCGTCATTCACAACTGACTTGTTGGGCAGTTGATTCTGAGACATATGAAAATAAGCCTTGCTCTTCATCTGCTCCATATTCAAGCAACCGTGAAATCTGTTGTAGGAAGGAACCGTCTGCTCAGCTGCATCAGGGCGATCACCATTCATGTCTGCACGAACAAGGGCATGAATAATTGAATAATAAGTGGGCTTAGGGCGGATGGCTTACCGCACTTGATGGTGGTGTATGTCAGGGCCGCCAGGGATCGTCCTAGTTTCAGCACCGGCCGGTGGACAGCTCCCTGCATGTTTCCACGTGCCTTATCATTGTTGATTAGTCTCACTTGGGTGGCCCTTAATGATTATTGTTTGCACCTGTTTTGTCTACTATTTAAGTTCCTCCCCACCTTAGTCCTGTGTTGGTTCATTGTTTGTTTCCCGTGACATGTATGTCGGTGTATTGGTCCATTAAACCTTTTAGTCTCCATTTGGAGCGATTTACTTTGAGAGAGTTGTCTCAGTGCTTCTTTTAGTAGCCCTCTAGTTCTGTAGCTTAGCGATCAGTCTGCGTTTGAGCCTGTTCCGCTCCTGGGTGCCATTACAGAATGAACCAACCAACCGAGGGCTCAGCAGACCTCAGTGACCTCCAAACGGCTGTACTTCAGCAGGAAGCGGCCATGGGGAGGCACAGGCAGGACATGGAGTCCGTCGTCACCCAGCTACAGGCTGTCACCTTGGCACTGGAGTCTTTGACGTTAGCACAGTCCGAGCTGCGAGTCACGTGCCTAGCCACCAACGCTGCTTCCACCACGCCGTCAGAAGGTCTACCCACGGATCACCAGCTATCAACGACGGGCACTGGCGGGTTTTCACCTCCCAAGGAGGTTTCCCTTCCGGCCCCGGAAAGATATGATGGGCACCCAGGCGGGTGTCGCAGCTTCCTCCTACAATGCACCAATGTGTTCCGTTGCCAGCCCTGGTCTTTCCGAGAGGAGCCCAACCGGGTGTCCTACATCATTGCACTACTCACTGGGAGGGCCCTCGCTTGGGCTACCGCCGTGGCAGAACGTCGGGCCCCAGCCCTTTTTGACTCCGCCCTCTTCATGGAACAGTTCCGGCTAACCTTCGACCACAGGGTTAGTGGTCACGAGGCGGCCACACGACTCCTTCGACTACGCCAGGGAGACCGGTGTGTGGCTGACTACGCCGTGGAATTCCGCTCATTGGCCATCGAGAGCGGGTGGACGGCCGAAGCCCTGGTGCCAGCTTTCCACGAGGGGTTGTCGGAGTCCATCAAAGACGAGCTGGCGGCGAGGGAGGACGTGGAGGGGCTGGACGCTCTTATCGATGTGGCCATCCGCATGGACAAGCGTCTCCAGGAGCGGCGGCGCCATCGCCGGCAGCAGTGGCAGCCGGACTGGGCACGCTTGTCAACTGAGGAAAGGGAAAAGAACCAGCACTCACCAGCTATAGGAGGAGGGCTGGTGAGCATTTGTGTCTTCTCCGCGAACATATCTACCCGGTTTCAATTACCAGTGACTTTGTCTTGGGGAGGGGATTCGCACTCTGCTTCCGCGTTTATTGACTCAGGGGCGGCGGGAGATTTTATTGATGGAGCATGGGCGCGTCAGCATGGCATTCCTCTGTGGGATCTGGAACAGCCCCTTCCCATCACAGCCTTGGACGGTCAGGCCTTGGGAACTGGTAGCGTAAACCTAATTTCTGCACCGGTTCGTCTGCAGACCGTGCTCAACCACCAGGAAGTCGTCCAGTTCCATGTCATATCCTCTCCCGACCTGCCCATCATTCTCGGTTACCCCTGGCTGGCCCGCCATAATCCCAGTCTCTGTTGGACCACTGGAACCCTGCTGGCCTGGGGACGAAATTATCAATCCACCTGCCTCCTCGACCGCCCCCCACAGGACGTTCCGGAGCGGGTGCCCCCAGCAGACCTGTCTGGAGTGCCGGTGATTTATCGGGATTTGGAGGCCGTTTTCAGCAAAAGACGCAGCTTGCTGCTTCCGCCGCATCGGGAGTTTGACTGCGCCATTGAGCTGCTCCCGGGTACCACGCCTCCCCGTGGGCGAGTCTTCTCCCTTTCCGTTCCGGAACACAAGGCCATGGAGGACTACATTGCCGAGGCCTTGGCTGCTGGGTTCATTCGCCCTTCCACCTCTCCAGCGGGAGCTGGGTTCTTCTTTGTGGACAAGAACACGGGTGGGCTCCGGCCGTGTATAGACTACAGGGGTTGAACAGGATCACGGTCAAGAACCGGTATCCGCTGCCTCTTATGTCCACGGCGTTCGAGAGACTCAGGGGGCGTCATGGTTCACTAAACTGGACCTAAGGAGCGCCTATAATCTCGTCCGCATACGAAGGGGGATGAGTGGAAGACTGCCTTTAACACACCCAACGGGCACTACGAGTATCTGGTGATGCCCTTTTGGTCTTACCAACGCTCCAGCCGTCTTCCAGGCGCTGATCAATCATGTGCTCTGAGACTTCCTGGATCTATTTGTCCATGTTTACCTGGATGACATCCTGATCTTCTCCACGACAGAGGCTGAACACGTTCAACATGTCCCGCCTCGTGCTCCAGCGTTTGCTTCAGAACTGTCTCTATGTCAAGCCGGAGAAATGCATCTTCCCGCCCCACCGGGTGTCATTCCTGGGTTATCGTCTCCAAGGGGAGCCTCGCCATGGACGAGTCCAAGGTTCGTGCCATCCAGGAGTGGCCGGCACCAACGTCGGTCAAGGAGGTACAACGATTCCAGGGGTTTGCCAATTTTTATCGCCGTTTTATTCGGGACTTTGGCTCGCTGGCCCGGCCCCTTACAGAGCTCACACGGAAGCCCTCTCTACGGTTCACCCTGTCGGCTGCTGCCCGAGGTGCCTTCGAGGAACTCAAGCACCGTTTCGCCACTGCGCCTGTGTTGCGTCTACCGGACCCTGACTTGCCATTTGTGGTGGAAGTGGACGCTTCTGAGGTAGGGGCAGGGGCGGTTCTGTCGCAGCAGCTCCCCTAAGGACAAACTCCATCCCTGTGCTTTCTTCTCCCGTCGCCTCACCCCGGCAGAACGTAACTACAGCATTGGGGACAGGGAGTTGCTAGCGGTCAAATTGGCCTTAGAGGAGTGGAGACACTGGCTCGAGGGGGCAAGTCATCCGGTCGTCGTCTGGACGGACCACAAAGAACCTCGAGTTCATTCGGTCCTCCAAACGGCTGAATGCGAGACAGGCCCGCTGGGCTCTCTTCTTTGACCGTTTTGGTTATTAATCACTTTCCGACCAGGTTCAAAGAATGGGAAGCCCGATGCCTGTCCCGTCTCCCGGCCCCTGTGATCCTCTCCGAGCAGCGTCATCGTGCCTCCCGCCAGGATTGTGGCAGCTGTCGAGTGGGGTGTGCTGGAGGAGGTCCGACTAGCCACCCGGAACATCCAGGTGCCTCCAGGGGGCCCACCGGGTAAGCTGTATGTGCCACCTCGCCTGCGTTCCAAGGTGCTTACCTGGGGCCATGCCTCTCGTCTGACCTGTCACCCGGGCCGGACCAGAACTTTGGACTTCCTTCAACGCCATTTCTGGTGGCCCAACATCAGGCGAGAGCGTGGAGGAGTATGTGGCGGCCTGCGCTGTCTGTGCCTGCAACAAACGCCCCACCAATAAACCAGTAGGATTGCTTATGCCCCTGCCCATCCCCCGTAGACCCTGGTCTCACATCTCCCTGGATTTCATCACCGGTCTGCCTGTGTCTCAAGGGAATACGGTTATTCTTGTGGTCGTTGACCGCTTCTCTAAGGCGGCCCACTTTGTGCCTCTCCCCAAGCTTCCCTCTGCTGTGGACACGGCTCGCCTGGTTCTCACCCACGTCTTCCGGGTGCATG